>CAUYRH010016351.1:0-31988 GCA_963574655.1 Perodicticus potto | reverse complement strand
TGTGTTTACATGGATGGAGCTGGAACATATTCTTCTTAGCAAAGTATCTCAAGAATGGAAGAAAAAGTATCCAATGTACTCAGCCCTACTGTGAAGCTAATCTATAGCTTTCATATGAAGACTAAAACCCAATTATAGCACAAGAATACAATGAATCAAGTAAATCTTAAAGTAGTGTGACATCTCATTGATTTCTTGTAATAGCTCTGCTAAAATAGATGCTTATCAATTTAATTACTTTAATAATTATAGGATTGGAAATAACAGGAAAAATATCACAATTAAAGAGATTTTTTTTAAAAGTTGAGTTCATATTAGGGAAGGATTTTTTACCATAGAAATAGGTTATACCTAAATTGTATATAATAGACTCCTCGTTTAGCTAATTTAATTAGCTTAAAATCTTGCCTTTGCTCAGAATTAAAGTTTAGAAATAACCACTTCACCTGCAATTCTTATATATCTCTCTCAGAGGTATTTTTAACACAATGAATTAAATCTCCCTATTATCCCATTTTTATAAGAAAATGTAAGATTGCATAATTCATGATAACTAAATTTTGTTTTAAAATATGACATTTCCTATCTTAATTGTCTTTCCACTCCATAATGTATAAAGCAAACGTGGCTGAGCTCTGTGAAATCTATTAGTTATGGATCTTTGCAACCTGAGTGATCTTTTGCCTATGGTAGGACTAGGTAAGAAGTGTATTCTCAGTATTCTTACTTTTCTCTCTCTCTCCCCACCCCCTTTTCCTCTTTATTCTTCTTCTCTCTTTATTGTAATAGCTTGAATAGTTTCCTGGCAGGTGGGAGAACAGAATCTTAAGTAGAAATAGGGTACGGATTTCAATTTTAAACCAAAGCAGAAAATGTTTGCTGAATACATCTTTACAAAATCCACATTTTTTGCAGAAATAGTTTATTAAATTATTATCAATGTCATGTTTATAGGATGAAGCTGCACACAGATACCATTTTAATGCCGTTAGCACTATACTGCAAAGTACAGTGCAGAAATAAATCTTCTATTTAGGTGGGTCAGTCATTCTAGACTCACTGTTCCTCACAGAAGATTTTTATCTGAGTTACCCTAATAATTACTGTAACTTAGCGGTAAGGTTAACTTTGATTGCCCCTATAAACTTAAATGTTTCATTTTGTGCTAGTACAGACCCAGTCAAAGCCCATATAAACCGAAGATATGTGTTTAGGTTATAGTTATGCACCATACTCTTGACTGTACTTTAAAATTACCTGAGGGGCTTTTAAAAATATATCAGTGCATAGGCCCTACACCCAAAAACTAAAATTTAATTGGTGTGGCTGCAAGGCTGCAACAGTTGCACAAATCCAGGGAGCATGATTTACTGAGAACCTATTCATTCCCCTGGCCTTCCAGCCTCCTGGAGCACAACTTGGCTCCTGGGTGAATGGTACCCACCAAACTTGCGCAAATTTGGAAGACCTAGGCATAGAACCTGAGTATGTCCAGTTTCAGAAGCTCCCCAGGTGTTATACCACATAACAACATACTTGAGAGCCCCTGGGATGTAATGTAGCTTAGATTAAGAGCACAGATTAAAGAGCCATGGAGAAATGGATTCAGAATATAGCTCTATTGCTTTCTGTAATGGCTATGTGACCTTAGGAAAGTTGTTAACCTCTTGGAACCTCAATTTCTTCCTAAATAAAATAGTAATAATAATACTTACCTCATGAGACTGTGTAAAAAAAAAAAGAAGATGGACAAAGTGAAAAGCTTGACCCAAAATTAATGCTCAATGAGCCACTGTTACTATTTTACCTATTAAAGCAAGATTTCTGTGTTATTCTAGGTTCCTTCAGTGCTGAGTTACAGAAATCTGACTCAAGACCTGAAACAAAGATGGGGAATTTAAACAAGCTATGAGAAGGGTGGAGTTGGGTGTGGCCTCAGATTTGGCATTCAAGTGCTGTTAGGATATAGGTTCTCTTTCTGGTGCTTAATTCAACTTCTCTTTCCATGATGCCTTCATTCTTTCAAGCCAAGTGCCCTCTTAGGCAAAACCATGACCACAGGCAGCTCAAAGCTTATATCTCTACAGTCTCTTAAGCACAAAAAGCCAAGTAATTCATCCTGCCTAATTTATTCGGGACAGTCACAGTGGCCCAGCCTGGCTCTTCTGTCCATCCCTATAGTCAGGGGGTATAGTTATTAACGTGGGATGCAGGGGCTGATAATAAACAGATGAAGATAATAAGCACCTCTATTTCACTGTTGAGACCTGATTCAAGCTATATAAGATATATAAAACCTCTGCCATCCATCCCATCATCTACTGGCAGGTGAGGAAGGACAGCAGTAAGGCCCCAGAAGCGATGGCCCCTCTGTTCTATCACTGAGACGCTTAGATGGATAGGCGGGAGAGGAGTTGTATCGACTTAGGCCACACTCCCAGCGGTTTGCAATGGCTAATCCCTGAAGTGTTCTCTCCTCCTCCTCTCACCCCATAGCCTCTCCTTACCCATATAAAGTGAACAGAGTTAGTTAGTTGCTGTTTATAGACACAGTCTCTGTAGCTACTCTACTGGGTGTGTTATCCAAGTATAAGGCGGTGAGAAAGAACAATCGCGAAGGCCCAGAGCCACCCCTTAGCATGAGTGGTTGTAGCCACTCACCTAACACTTGCAGTAGAGAGGCAGCAGGCGTCAGGAAGGAGGAGCAGATCCATCGCTCTACAGCAGTGGGCTTTTGACAAGTTATTTTGCTTCTCAGAGTCTGAGAAGTTGAATAACTTTTGTTTGCCTGATCTGTAAAATGAGGGCAGTAGTATTTCAGAAGACTCTTGTGAGGATTGAATGTATTTGATAAGCAATAGCATTTCTGAAAGTCAATTGCACTCTATACACAGTTGATAGTCCTTTTTCAGGGGGGTTGGATAGTCATAAATGTTAAAATAATTGAACATGCTCTCATGTATTTAGACCCAACAGAGAGGGTGACTGGGGCTATACTTGACTATCTTAGGAAACATTGCCGAAGATGCTCGTGTATTATTAGTATTCACCAACTGTTGCGTCTTTAGCATGCTTACTTTATGGTTACAAAAAAAAATGATGGAACTACTGGTATTCGTTCTGAACAACCCTGCTACATACTGTTTCAGCGGCCTTTTTAGGAAAGCAACTTGACTCACAGGGTGTAATAAGAATGAAGCAGAGGAGAAAAAAGTCAAACATTTATAACATTACTAGGTCTTTATTTCAAAGAATGGCTTGATAACTTGAGGCCCCTTTATAGTTCCTATTCAGCCAAAGTATTAATATATTGATCACGGGTTGTTAAAATTTGCTGGAAGGATTATATGAGTAGAACACAGAATAAAGAACCTCTGACTGACTCTCACGGGCAACATCAAGTTCCAGATTATGTGTGATGGACTCACTGAGTTTTCTCGACTGTCAGCGAGCCTCATCCCAAAGAGTGATATTAAAATAGTACTATGTATGTATCAAAAAAAGAAAAAAACATACCCTATGAATCTTCTCTGACCTGGAAAGGAGACAATTACCTCAGTATGCCTCCTTTAATGTTAAAACTCTATAACCAAAACCCTCTATTTTTCTAAAAGGAAAATTGTTTATGATATAAAACAGTGTTTTGAATAGAGGAGTTGTCTATTCACAAACTTTTAGGAGCAAAAGATGAAATAGTGCAAATTGTCCATACAGTTGATAGTGGTGTTTCAGGGGGGTTGGATCAGCTATGATTTTATGAATAAAGATCATTTGTGGATTTTAAATTGTTCAAAAAATTGGTTCTTCAATGTACTAAAATGTGTGGAACAAACTGATGAAAATATCTTAAAGTGAAGGAATGTATTTTCTTAATTTTTTCAACATCTGGCCTTAGAACCAATTTTATTTCAATTTCTGCTAATATACCACATAAACGCCTGATTTTTACAGTTTATGTATCCCATGGCAACATGTCCTTTTGCTCCTCTCTTTCATTTCCTTCCTACCCTTCTCTAATTTTTTTCTTGTGAGAATCAGGAAAAGGCTTCCTATTTCTTAACTGTTGAATCTATTTATGAAAATTTGAACTAAACAGTTTAGCACAATTAAGCAGGATGCCTCATTCATCAAACATTCATTTTTCAAGGACTCCAATTCTGTCAGTTACCAGGAAGCATGTGCTAAGTGGAAGCTGTGTTTCTCGTCTTTTGGTGTGCCATGTCTGTGGACCATTGCAGAGGCACATAGAATGCCATCCACATCAGGGCGTGTGTCTCCCTGTTCACAGGCCCCCAGGGACATTTACAAAGTGTGTTCTTTTTAAGTGTCCTAGAACTCAGGAGTTTAATTTTGCCCAAGAATGTTTTTATGTGCCTTGTAAAGGAGCTAGGCATTCCTTTTTGGTTTCCCTTATTATCGTGTGTGTGTGTGTACATGTACACCAAAGAAGAACCAACTACTCCAGAAAAGGAACATAAAGACTTTCTTTACCCGTCTACAAACCTTTCTTGTGAGGTGCTGCTCTAATATTTTTATGAATTCTTTTGCTCTAATAGCATATGCTTGGCTTCTCTTGGATTTTTTCCTGTTTTTTGAATACTGTTTGGTTCTGAGTTCATATCGTCATGTTCTTTAGTCAAAATTTGGGTCAGACTTCTTAACACGATAAATGTAATTAAAAGCCTTGGGACTCTCTCTGTAGCTTGCTTGCTTTCTTTTGGATTTCTTCCTGACAAATAAGCATATGGCATTTTTCATTCCCCAAGCCATATTATTCCAGAAAAATCTAGTATGTAGAAAAGTGAAGCAGAACTTACAAGTCATCTATTCAGATACTTCAGCTCTCTAATTTTAACATCTGGGATATATGACAATGTCCAGAATATTAACCATTTCCCATTTCATCCAAATACTTAATATTGGGTAGGCATGATCATATTAACTTTTTTTTTTCATTTAAAAGAAAGGTACTGCTTTTGGACATTGTATCACTTATTCATATTAAGAATAATTAAATGAATTCTAGCAGAAGGGCTACGTAAAGGAGTTATTTAATGACTGAAGGAAGTAGAAGAGAAAAAAGTTAATAATACAGTTAAAGCCCAGTAAGTAGGGTGCCAGCCCCATGATGGTTTCATCCATGGTGGTTAATGGTATTTCTTGGGTTTTTTGTTTATTTGCTTTTTGAGACAGAGTCTCACTTTGTCGCCCTTGGTAGAGTGCTGTGGCATCACAGTTCACAGCAACCTCCAACTCCTGAGCTTAGGCAATTCTCTTGCCTCAGCCTCCTGAGCAGCTGGGACTACAGGAGCCCACCACAATGCCCAGCTATTTTCTTGTTGCAGTTTGGCCGGGGCTGGGTTTGAACCCGCCACCTTCTGTGTATGGGGCCGGCGCCCTACTTACTGAGCCAGAGGCACTGCCCCACTTAATCTTTAAAATAACAAGTGTGTTGTAGTACTTACCTATCCTTAATGTCTAAATGAATTACCATCATTTTGGAGAAAAGAAGAAGTAACCCACAAATTGTTTGTACGGATGTCCAACCTGAGGCTGGTGGGCCACAGGCTGATTTTGTGAAGAATTTTTTTCTTTGCTTTTCTGTAGTGTCAGATACCATGAAAAGTATGCATGAACTATTTTTATTTTTTGCTAATCATTTTTCTTTAGTGTTGGTGTTTTTAATGTATGGCCTAAGACAACTCTTATTTTTCTAATGTGTGGCAGAGAAAAAAAAGGTTGGACACCTCTGGGCTATGGGTGTTTTTGAAAAGGAACATCTTTGGTGGTCTTGATAATTCTATAGAAGAGGGGAAGCTATTAAATTTCTGGGTATCAAGTCCTTCAAATGGCAAAAACAGATGCCTGAGAGTGTCTCTTCTCTAGCATTTAATTTTGCATCAGTTTCCTATTAAACTCAAGGATATGTGAAGGAAGCAATTTTAATTGCTTGGCACTTAAAAAGCCTGCTCCACTGTTCAATGGGTTAGAAATATCCTGAAAATTTGATTGCATTTAGAACCACGTACATTTACCTGTAATAAAATTTTTGCTTTATCCATAAATAGTGTGTCTTCTAGCAATACACATTTAAATAGAATGCTCAGCAGGGAAAGGGAAACTAATATTCATTAAAGACCTACAAGATGCCTAGTACATCATCTTCTCTACTCCTCCTCCCCCATGAGTAGGTCCTGCTGATCTGTTTTACAGATGAGGAAACTGAGGCTAAAACTGGCTAGGAGGAGTTACCAAAGTGGTATGCTGTACAGGATGGATCTAAAACCTGCTCCATTTGCCTGAAAAGCCTGTTTTCCTTCTCTGATGTTTTTGCATTCCTGAAATTATGTTGAAAACAACAAAGAGTGGTGACTTCTTACAGTTCGTGTAGGTTTTGCAATCAGTACAGCCTAACACACCCCCAGCCTCACCGACAGAAAGCCACCTGGGGGCTGATTTTTCTGGACTTCGTGCCTAAATTATCCCATGTATCAAACAATGCTAGAACTTCCCTCTAGTTTGTGCTCTGTAGCTAACTTAATGTGCCCCAAATCCACTTTGTACTAGAGGAAAACTAAGAATGTCGTCTTATGTTAATTAAGTATGTGCTGCGCTATCTTATATTAATTGAATGTATGGTACCTAAATCAAGACTCCCTCAGGTTGATTTTCGTAGTGTGCCGTCTCTGACATGAGAAGAGCCCATTTTGAGAATTGCCTACACAAAGGAAGAGAAAGTCACCTCCAGGTATGCTTCAGAGGCCTTTCTACTGATCCCCAAACATTAATGGAATCTAGTTTCCATGGAAGTTTTTAGGAACCTCATTATTTGGCAATTAGTCAAATGTCTTGAACATGGCATTCTTTCATTATTTATTTTTCCACTTACAGTTATGTTTTAAGGCTCTTTTGATGTTGTTTGCCCCCAGGGGATGGTAAATGACCACAGCTTCCACAGGCACCTGCTGACAACTGGCTTATTAATATTTAACAGGGGCACTCAGGGGCTGGAGAATTAGGTGACCTGCCAAGCCTTTCCACATTTAAGATCTATGATAATGGCTGCAAATTACACGTGACAAAAGGAATGGCCTTGCACTGTGAAAAACTAAGGGGGCATCAATATAGCCGGTGGCTCCTGCCTCGCCGCCCACACCTCTCCTGGGTGCTGGCCACTGAGGGCAAAGCCTTCCTAATGAGCAGTTCTTCCCCAACAAGTCATCACTCCCCTGAAAAGTGGTAGGATCTTCTCTGTGTTTTAATTTTTTGTTATGATGGTAATTAGCATCACATCTTGAATAGTAAATTAAGAAATCCAAAACAGAATTTTAAATTTTAAAAGCTTTTCCACCAGGAATCCTGTTGCATTAATTTTGTGGACTGAAGGTAGGCTAAATTAGCCAAGTTTGTGCATTCATTACCTCGTTCTAATCCTCAACATCACAAATGCAAAAAGCTGTCATTAAATTTGAGAACTGACAAGAACTGGGATTTCTCAATATGAGTGTTGAAAGATTAATTTGAAAAGATCTCACTAAAAAACACAAAAGGTTATTGCTAACACGGAATAAGTTATATTCATAGTCTGTGCCTGGTTTGAAAATGCCTTTTTATGGTGTCTGGTTTCAAAAAAAATTATGCACTTAGAGCACTTGATAGAATTTAAATATTTCTTGTTATTTTGTTTTGGTGATATAGAAGCATAGTTCATAAGATAATATTGGAAATTTTTTTATTATCAAAGGTTTTATGACTTTCAGTTATATTCAAAGAGAAGTCAAAAGCAAAGAAACAGGAGGGAGAATAAGCTATTTTTTCATAATATAATTTCAAAAGAGAAAATGCTTCTTTGCACTATTTCATACTTTGTATTTGCCCTAAAAATATTAATAGTGAAGAAAAAAGGGTAATGATGAAAGCAATGTAATAAATTTCATCTAAATATAGTTGATTTTCACCAAACTAGTTGCCAGCTAGTAGTGGGGTAAAAATATAAATGTTTCATCTTTGATCAAAGGAATTTTAATTTTATAAATAACTTTGTGCCTTGATTTATACATTGGTAGCACATTTTGAACATCTGTGTTCAAAATGACTGCTTGGGAAAAGGTCCACTGCCTTCTCTTAATACGTGTTGTTTGGCTCTATATGTGCAATCAAGTTTCAAATGAGGCTTTTCTAAAAAGAAATTTTACATAAATTGCTTACCTTATTATAGACTGCATAACCTAAAATGGCTTCTTAAAAACCAGCATGTGTGATTTCACTGTGGGTTTTCAAATGGTATGGAGTTGTTGAGGGATGGAAACTTACCCCTTTCGACAGTGAAAATGAGAGTAATTGGGATTTAAATGCTAGAGTGGCTGAGGCTAATGTCTCTCTCAGAACCTGTATTACCCCAGGACCCACACTCCCTTATGTTGCCCTCATTAGTTTACAGCAGATTTTTGCATTTAGAACCTACAGCCTCGCTTTTAAAAAATGCTACTTTAAGGTAATAGACTGATGTGTCCATTATTTTTTATCAAATTTGATTAATTTTAACCACAGGTAGCTCAAAAGAATAGCTCGACTAAAACTACTGTATGTCCAGGAAGAAAAGAAATAGATTGTCTGCAACTTAGCTATAAAAGAGGACGTTTAAGCTGTGCTTGAAATAGCTTTTATAGGTGGCCCTTCTATTTAAAAAAAGAAAAAGTATAATATTACCACTGTTAAAATGCCTGGACATCCATTGCTATTAGGAAAGTTCCATGGCTTCTATCTTCTTTACTATGCGTGTGCTTCTTTCCTAAAAGCCTAGGCCTAGAAGCACTTCTAATGTTCCGGGATTACATTCTCAGTCTTCCCTGCCATCAAGGTCCAACCGGTGGGTGGCGGCCGTGGCAGATTCTGCTGATATCTGTTTGTCTGCTGGTTCCTTTTCATCTGCTATTAGTATAGGATCTTTCTCCCCTTTGGGTGTAAGAGCAGCAGCTTTGTTGTTAGCGGATCTGAATAAATTCTGGAAGCCTTTCTGCTGGAGATCTGTTTAATTTGTAGTCAGTAAAAACTGAGAAGAATCAGCTCTGTGCCTGTAGCTCAGTGAGTAAGGCGCCAGCCACATACACCGAGGCTGGCAGGTTCGATTCCAGCCCAGGCCTGATAAACAATGACAACTGCAACAACAACAAAATAGCCGGGCATTGTAGCAGGCACCTATAGTCCCAGCTACTCGGGAGGCTGAGGCAAGAGACTTGCTTAAGCCCAAGAGTGGGAGGTTGCTGTGAGCTGTGGTGCCACAGCACACTACCCAGGTGACAGCTTGAGATTCTGTCTCAAAAAAAAAAATGAGAAGGCTCCTTCTGAAAATTTTTCTTAGTGACTCATAATTCAAACATTTGCCACATTTCCTTCTCAACCATTTTATGTGTGTTGAACTCAACTTTGGATGGGGTAGTGAGTGTTGACCCTTCTTTTAATTTTGAGTGGCCTTTGGAAACCCCTAGATGGTAGTATTCAAACAAGGTACTTAAGAATCTCCTGTAAAGCTTGTTACAAGTGCAGATTCCTGATACCCTTACCTTAATGTAGCTAGTGTACGGTGAGACTCAGAATATTCACCTTTTCAAATTCCCCTATGCCTAAGATCCAGGAGGTTTGGGTACCATCCTTTGAGGAACAGGATGGGCTCTGAGTCCTTACTCATCGGATTGCACAAAAACGACCTTATTATTATCACCTAGGAACTATGTGATCTACGCAGTGTTTTCCCTAATATATGAATGCATCAGGTTCGGAAGCAAAAGGCTGGCAAGGAGACTACTTCACACAAATAGAGTTTGATGGGTTCTAAGAGTACTCTGGAGTGGAAAGACCCAGGTGAGCTCCAGGGCCCTGTCGCTGAGGCTTTGGAATGTTATACAACTTATATGACTCAGTTCTGTAGTGTGTGAGTGGAGATAATCATCTTTGCCTCCTACCCACATAATACCAATCCTCTGACAAATGTTGAGGCACAACTTGTAAAAATAAACTAATTTCTATGTGGTAATGTAGTTATACAAGTAACTGATTTCCAGAAACCAAACACCAGTTGAAAAGCTAGCATTTTTTATGTTTTATAATAATTTCCCTTAGTTTTAGATGACAGTTTATAAAACCACTTCCTCGGAGACTTTCCTCATAACTACTTTACCTTCTTCCTGTCCCAACTCATTTCTGTAAAGCTGCTGAGATGCCAGATTACATGTCACATTTCTAAACTACCCTCTGATAGGTGTCCTTGGAAATCTGACAGTTCTCACACTCAGAACCTAAGAGGGCAACCGTATTTGACTTGCTGAAAATAACAACCAGCTGCTGAGCTAGCCTGGGATTTGTATGGGATTAAAAAGTCAGGTTAAACCACAAAACCCTTCCGAATAGTGAGTCAGTATGTGGGTGCTTCTGTATAATACCTCACCAAAGAGCAGAAAGAGCTGAGTGGAGAACGCTCTCAAGTGATTCTTTGGAATTAGAATTTGTGCAAGGAAGTGTCCTTGCCAGCCCTCACTACAGAAACCTCTCTTGTTGCTTTACCCACCTCATCTTCTCCAAACATAAGGATGCCACTTCATATCAGAACAGGAGGCAACAGGAGTCCATGCTCCTTTAACCTTTGCTTTGTCTAAGGCCAGGAACATACCTGTGGTTGAACAAGTGGGGTTCATTTCTCATTGCAATGAGAGTGCCATGGGGGAAGGGGAACAGGAGACATCTCAGTAAGAGAATGTCAGAAGGGACGTGGAGGATTTGGGTTCTGGTTAGAGGAGGGTTTGGGGAGAGTCTAAGGAAACAGACAGGTGTTTGCTCGAGATTGGGTGCTATTAGGAATCAATGACAGTTCTATGACTGAGTATCTTAATAAACTACATCTAAAGGGAAGGCAGATCAGTTGGAGACTAAAGTTTTAATTGGTAAAGATGCAATAGTGACTCATATATTACTCAGAAAAGGGGATGGCTGGTATTTTGTAGTTTGTACAGTGATTTTTTTTTTCTGGACTTAGCCAAAATTATGAAGTCATTTCATCACAGCCACAGAGTGACCTTGTCTGATGCTAGTTTCTGTGAGATTAATTATGTATCGGGCAGGAGAACAGAATGGCCTGATTTCTTCAACAGCACTGATGCCTACCTGTAAATGTCAGGCCAGTTCCTAGATGTCAGGGGCTGCTTTCTTCTTTTTTAGATCAAATGTCTTTATCGTATAAAATCAGTCTTAGACTAAGCAGCATGAATTTTTTCATGGTGAACATTTCAGGTTCTCTTTGTAGGTGCTGTGTTTTAAATTAATCTTTTAGTTAAAGGTAAAAAAAATTAATCTTTTAGTTTTGCCATTGTTCATTTATGATCAGTTGATATTATCTCAAGATGTATGTCCCAGCATTAGGAACTTTCAAACTTAGAAATATTTAAGGATTTAGAAATGGCAAGAAAGGCTTCTCCCATGAACCAGTGGGTCATTAGGGAAATTATAAGAGATAGAAAAGAGAATGAAATGGTTGCCAATGTCTACTGAAGTGAGAGAAAGAAATAGATGGATGGATAGAAAACATCGGGCTCATCTGAACTTCTTACCACCCCAAAGAAGCTGCAGTCATCCTGAATACAGCTAGAAGCAAAGCCTAGCAAAGCACCTGATTCCCACATTTGACTATTTACTCATTTATGTTTGTATACATGTGCATACATACGTATGCATTGCACCTGTGTGACACATAATATCGAAACCATGGACTGCTGAAATTATGGTACAGAACAGCTCATGTTTCAGTAGACTTTTCTTGCTGCATAACTAAAGGGAAAATAGGTAGGGTGAAAACTCCAGCAGAAAATTGTGTGCAAAGTTTAGGTTTAACACCCACTACCTTTAAAATTTGTCAAAAATCTATCATCAACTGTGGTTATCCTCAGAATCATAAGGTTTATAGGCTACAAAATATTCAGTTTCCTATAAACATAGAATAGATTCAGAGTTGGGGGGTGTACTCCTTTTTTAATAGGTACTTCTGTAGAACTACCCAGTCAAAAGGGATCTTTCCTGCAGAGATGTGGGAGGGGACCCTGCTGTGACACGTGAGTGGCATAGATAACCGTGGAGATTTAACTCACACTTGGTGCTTATTATCTGGACAATGGCCTGTCTTCTGTATTCTTTGTAAGGACTAGGCCTACTGAGAGGTTAAACCACCAATTAGAACCTGAAATCTTTCAAGAAACCCGTTTGCCTGCTATTTATTTTTTTGCCTTCTATTTTAGATTGAAAGTTTTGGCATAGCCAATACTGGGGTCAGAGTGGAGATACTGGAGTCTGTTTTGTGTGTCCTAAATCGGCTGAATTGTAGAAATCCCATAAGGTGTGAGGCTTCACAAATGGAGACAGGGAATGCCTTTGGTAAGCCCCTCCTTCTCTTGTGAAAACCTCCTTGCTTCTCTTTTCTTTTTTCTTTTTTAAACATTCTGAGAAGAACAAAACTCTTCTCTGATAACTCTTATAAAACACTTTTGTGCTTGACTCTCCAAGGACCAAGAATTGGATACATAATTCTCCATTCATTTCTCAAGTGTCAAGAGAGAATTGAGTTTAAAGGCTCCAATTCCCTTGCAGGTTATACTGTCTATCTAGATGAATTAGTATTCAGCACAGCTTTGGGAAAAGCTCAGATGATTTGCAGGTTTGCAAATTGTTCAGACTCATAATGAAATCTCAGGCTGAGGAAATCACTAAACATGGACATTTCCCTAGGAGGTCTGGACATCTTTTATCAATTCACTCATCTGCCTTCTCTGCCCCTTCCATGCTGGACAGCCCAGGGCTGTCACATACATACTAACTTGGTGCCATTGCAAATTTATGGCCTCCGATGTTAACTGGGTTCTCAGTGAGACCGTATGATCCTGCTAGGTGGTCTCAGTCAGCTCCTCTCCCAAACGGTCACCACCACTGCTCTCCTACCCTCTCAGCAAAGCAACCCATCCCCCCGGCCCGACTCTTCCTATCTAAGAAAGGAGGACATGTATCTCTCTCCTTGTCCAGGGCTGTGTTCTGGGTCCTGCCACTTCTACACCCACAAGCTCTCTAACTGGCAACTAGTATATCTCTACCCTATAACTTCGATTCTCTCTTTTCACTAAAGTTTTCCCTTCGGAATATAAAATATTTCAAGTCTTTCCCATTTAAAACAAAATATAAACACCTTCATTCAACTCCATGGTCCTCTAGCTCTTTCTTTTCTTTTCAGCCAAGATTTTTCTCCTCTCATTTCTCCTCCCAGTGCAGTCTGAACTCTACCTGGAACCACCTTACCTAAGTCTTGCTTTTAGCCAGACGGAACTGGCTCCTGCTAGTCCTTTTCTTACTTGATTTTTCTGAAGCATCAACACAGTTGATCACCACCTGTATCTTAAATTCTGCTTCCTTAGCTTCCCTGTATTCCTCTTCCCTGGCTTTGCACCTCTCTCTTCCCCATTATTTTTTAGCCTACTCTCCTGTGCAAGTCTCTTAGGTGTTAGTATGTGCGATGGTAGCGCCCTGGAGTCTTTATTCAGGTCACTGTTCCTGGAAGATAACTCTATAGATTCCCAAATCATTACCTCCAGATTTCAGAATCCATGTAGCCAACATACCGCTTGGATTTCCTAAAGGTATTTAAACCCAGCATAACCAAAGATGAACTTTTATCTCTCTTCCTAAAACCTGTCCTTAGGAGTAGCGAAGTATTATCCTTGTCACTCAAACCTGGAACCTGGGCATTGACGTGGACCTCTCTTTCATTCGCCCTTGTCCATTCAGCCCTCAAGATGTGCCAGTGCTGCCTTCTAAATGCAGCCTCTCCTCTGTTCACTGCTCCGTGCTTTCGTAGTAAACCTATAGCGTGCTTCACTATATATATCCCACTGTATTTTCATATATTATATGTATGTGTGTATATATATCTATATATACACATATATACAGAGAGAGGGAGAGAGAGAGTGCACACTACATTGTAATTGGCTGCTTGTTTTTCTTAGCACCAAGTTCTAGATTTTACTTTTCTCACATTACCTGTCTAGACCCTAAACGCATTTAGGTTTGCTATTTCTGCTTAAAATTCAAGAGATGTTTAAAGAAGGGTTTTAGAAACCCCAAGCACCTGGAGGAACCAGTAGGGTTTCTGTAGAGTGCTTTCTAGAGCTGATGTGGAAAGGGAACATGCCCTCCCTGAAGGGCCTAGGAGAAGTTTGGAAGGGAGAAGGGTTCTGGAGAAAGCCTCCTGGAGCAGATGGCAGGACATGCCCTAGTAGGAGAAGCCCCACCAAACTGAGCATCTTCAGGGCAGGGACCTCTTGTTCACCACTGACTCCCTAGGTTGTAGGACAGTGCTTTGCTCATAGAAGAACTTCTGTTGATATTTTTGAACTGAACTAAATGGAAAATGGCTACAGATAGCCATGATCAAGGAAAAAGTATGTAGTGTAGAGTTGAGAGAACTATATTATTTATGTATTCTCAGCTCTCTACAACAAACTATTATGAAGCTGCCTTGACATCTAAGAGGAAAGGGAAGACTTTGGAACTTCCAAAATACTCAAAATAACTGGAATAACAAAGGAGATAAAGGCTGTGATAGAGACAGTGCTATATGTTCAACTGATCGTTTTATTTTTCTCTTGGATACATAGGAAGGCAACATTTCCTGGCTTCCTTGAACCTGGATGGGGCCATGTAACTGATCAATAGAATTGGGGCTGAGGTTCTGAAAACCTCTCTTGCAAACTTTCTCTCACTCTCTCTCTTCCCCATCACCCCAACTCTGCTTGTCTAGTCAACCAGATGCAGAGGTTCCAGTGAAGAACTTCAAGGCTCTGGGTCCTTTAGGGCACAGCAAGGCAGGTAGATGGAAGAGTTTGTGTACTTAAATACCTGTGTGGTACATGACACCATTGTGTGACTGTGACATGAGCAAGGACTAAATGTTTTGTTAAGCCACTGAGAAGGGATCTGGTTGTCCTAATGGTCAGTGCACGCCATCGTATGCCTCTGGAGGAAGTCTGTTCTTCTAGAAGAATTAGTAATAGACTCAAGTTTCCCTTCTTTATGTCATCCCATAAGGAAAAGGGATGTTTAAGCAAATCTGGTCTCAGAAACAGCCATTGATATTCTGTGGTTCCCCAAGAGAGACATGCAAACTAAATTCTATAATAATACCTAAGCCTATTAAATAAACTTTTATTTTAACAGAGCAATCAGGTTTTAAAAAAAAAAATTTTTTTTTAAGCATTAAAGACGCCAACTTTCTCAAGGTGGATTTTCTGGAATAAATCCCAAAACTCCCTCATTGATCGCTTTCTATTAAGACTTGGATGGGGCAAGTATTTTGTTTTGATGGGTTCAACTCCACTCTTGTTCATTTTACTTATGATAAAAATTCTTAAAATTTTTTTTTTCTGAGTAAGTAGTTTCTCCTGATGCTAAATTTTCACCGTGCCCCAAATGTTGTAAGAGAAGCTATAGTTGTCCTCAAGGAAAAGATCAAAAGAAAGGAAAAATATATTAATGAGCACAATAATTCAAAACCTCTTAAAATGCCATTCTCAAGTGTGGTAGGACTTTCTGGCCATATTATCTAAGAAATGAATATTTTGGAGTTTGCTTTAACATGCACAGGAAACCAGTCTCCAGGAAGTTCCTCCTCATAATTCCTTTACAGGCAGTCCCCAGGTTATGAACCAGATAGGTCCTATAGATTTGTTCTTAAGTTAAATATGAATGTAAGTTAAAACAGATACATTTGCATTTTACCTGTAATAGCCTCTATCATACATCAGTTGGATATTTATAGCTTGGGTACTTGCTGTAATAGCTTCCATTCAGAAGTATAAGTTATACATAAGTTGGACGTTTGTAACTCAGAGACTGCCTATACAAGTTTCTTCTTATAGAATTCCTGACTTACTTTCCTCGATAGTAATATGAATTATCTAGGATTAGAACATTGTGGGAGAATCCAGTGAGCTGGTATCTCAATATGCTTACTTATCTAGTCCCCTGATATTAACTAGCTTTATATCTATGCCACCAAGACAACCACTTTATTGATTTAGTGATAAGCTGCTTGTATAGCACTAAAATTACATTATTCCTTCATAGACACAGAGAAAGCATAAGTATGACTAATTACTATTGTCAAGAAGCTTAAAATCTAGACATGAACACTAGAAGTGGGAGCCTCAACTGGCATGTAAGCTCCAATGAGAGGCTGCCTTATTCACTGCTGAATCCCTAATGCCTTGAGTTAGTGCCTGGCATATGGTAGAGTACTCAAGAATTATTTGTGGAATGAATGGAGGTCAAAAAGCATAGAGCAATATACCCTCAAGTATTAAACTGTAAGAGTAAAATGGGTTCAGTGAGAATGGCGAAAAAGACTTTAGGAAGGGAATGATATTGACCAGAGCTGCAAGGAGTTACAGACTTTGAATGGGTGGAGGACAGAGGGGTGGTCAAACAGGCAGGAGAAAAGATGAGAAAAGTAATAGTGGAGGGAATGAGTGTGGTACATCAGGCACGTGGAGGTAAAACACAGATCCACCATCTAAGCTTGTGTCCTAGCTCTGATGTTTATTCAATAACTGGATAAATAACCTGTTTTAGCCTCATTTGATATCTATAATTTAGGAATAGTACACAGGACATATATTAAATAAAAGTCAAAGAGATATAGGTGAAAGAGTTGTAAATTGAAGAACTTTATATATATGTGTATATTTTTATTCAATCACTGTAGATTGACTAAAGAGCTTTTTTAAAAATGGTTATTATTATTGTTATTATGGATTATAGTGTTCTGGTTGGCCTTTTGATTCTGGTGGTCTTCTTAGCAGGAAAATTATTCATAGAATGGCCCCAGGATGTATTCCTGTGAAGAAGTAAGTAAAAAGATGAACTTTAGTGATTGATTACTTATTAGATCATTTTAAAATAGGACAAGTGAGAAAATTATTTTAAGATTCCTAAGTATTTGAAATGATTTATTAAATGTTTATGATTAATTTAAATTATTATGAATTATATACATTCATTTTGCAAAAATTATTATGTAGAAAGTATCATTCATTCTGAGTTAGCAAAGGAACTCAATTAGAACCATACTCAACCATGCTTGTGTTGTTAAGGAATATTAGACAAAGCATATTGTTGTTAATGACTCTTGGCATGTAAAATATTCCTCATCCTCACAGAACTTGACAAATATTGATTTAAACTTCTTTTCAAATGTATTCTCAAATTAAAGTCATTATTTCTGAGTATGCCTAAAAGCATAGAGTATAATAAGATTTGTTGGTTGTCACATAAAAGAAACTGTTGAAGGAGAGGTAAAAACTACGTATTCATAGAGTAGAGATAGTTTTGGAGTTATCATATTGTCTTAGAACAAATTTGGACAATACGTTCTGCCCATAGTGGGTCAGATTGTATAGGCAGGGTCAGGAATGTACAGCACTTCTCGAGACGAGACAAGACGAGAGCTCCTCTCGTCTTGAGTCCACAGCAGCCATCCCTGATGGACCACACATTATTTCCAACCAAGTCTTGGACATTACGTTTCTTTAGACATAGGGTAGGCAGCCAATAGCTGTAGATCAGACTTGGCATAGGCCAGATGAAACCTATGCACTATCCTTGGATAAAGGGGAGCTCAAACAAGGAACCTCTCCTTATCACTGTTAATGGCCTGCAAATGTATAACTGAATATGATAAATGCAGGATTTATATGAAAGTAGCGCCTCGGCCTCCTTTCCCACATATAACTTTCCTCATTCATTTGGCCCTTCATTATTTATTAGACTGATGAATCTCTCTCTCTCTCTTCTGATAGCCTCTCTCTCTCTCTTCTCCCTCTCTCTCTCTTCTGATAGCCCCTTACATTGGATGCTAAAGACATAAAGGTATGTGAGACCTCCTTGCTGCTCTGGAAGAGCATATAACACGTTATAGTTAGGGAGATAAGATCTAGCTATGTGAACCCATCAAATTTTGCTCCTTTTGAAAATGAATATGACCATTTGAGCTTTTTTTAGAACAAGAATATGCTCTCAAACTAAAAAAAGAAAAAATAGTAAAAAGGATGTATTTCTTTCTGGGTTTTTAAAGCCACTTGTGATTTCAGAGTTATGGGGAAATTTCTTGTGGGCTCAATTCTGATAGAAGCAAGAAACGAAGAAGACCTTAGAAACTAAACAGGCAGTTCCTAAATGATCCCCGTCCAACCATCACTACTATTTGTTGTAAACTACCCTTTTCCAGAAACAGAGAGGGAAACAGGGAAGAGGTTCTGCGAAGGGAAGGGGGTGAGGATGAGACTGATTGCGCATGTCTGTTTCTCACTCTTCAATCAGCAATTGAAGGCAGTCTGCTCTCAATACCAGCGGCGAATATCTCTTCACTTACCTCCTTTTACTCACAGTTTCAAGGATTCAGATTTTGGCATTTTAATTAAAAACGTGGTTTGGGGGTCTAGAAGACTTAAGTTCAGGTATTAACTGTGTGATTTGAGGCAAGGTCATAGCCTCTCTAAAGGTCGGTTTTCTCATCAATAAAATGCAGACATTAAAAATAGTTTCTCAGAAATATTTCTGGGGGATTAGGCTGCACATAGAACACCCCGCACTGTGCCTAGACCTTGGAAGGGCTAAGTAAATCTTGTCTGTTATTATCACTGGAGATAGTTCGTTAACTGTGTCAGTTTCCTGTTGCCACTAAAACAAATCACCACTAAGTTGGTTGCATAAAACAAAATTTTAAAAAATTGCTCTTTTATAGTTCTGGAGGTGAAAAGTCAGAAATCAGTTTCACTGGGCTACAGTTAAGGTGTTAGCAGGGATGGTTCCTTCTGGGGAGTCTAAAGGAGGAATCCATTTCCTTTACTTTTTCAGCTCCTAGTGCCTGTTGGCTCCTTTTTCCATACTCAAAGTATATCATTGTCATCTCTGCTTTCATCATTCATTGCTTCCTCTTCTCATCACCTTCTAGGTCTCTTTTATAGAGACCATTATGATAACACTGGATCTACCAAGATAATCCAGCGTAATGCCCCATTTTATGATCCTTAATTTAATCACACCTATAAGTTTCCCTTTTGCCATATGAGGTCAAGGGACACTCACAGGCCCTGGAGACTGGGGTGTTGACATCTTGAGGGCTTTTGTTCAACATCCCACACTGAGTAATCAATAATATTATTGAACGTCATTGAGATAATCTGCTCCCTCTTGCTATAATGCACAGCGGTGGGTGCTCAAGATGCTAATCAAACTTTAGGAGACTCAAGAGTTTTTTTCTGAACATCCATTCTCTTGTTCCACCTCTATGTTATCTCTCCTTGCTCAAGAAGGAAAATGTAATTAATGAATCAGAATATAAGAGCATAATCCTAAAACTCAGATAGACCTGGGTTCATTCCAACTGTGTAACCTGATGGTTGGCTGGGTTTACCAAAAACATTCCCTGATACAATGATGGAGGCAGGTAGTTTATCTGAAAGATGATCCCAGGAAGCACAGATGGAGAGTGAGGAAATGAGTGGAAAGAGGCTAATAAACAGTATGTTATCAAGCAGGTTACTCCTGTGGGCCACTGGGAGGACAGTGTAGAACATGCTCTAGATGAGGTATCCCACCAGCAGGAAGGGAGCAGTTTCCATGGGCAGAGAGGCCTGATCCCAGGAGCATTATCTTCAGCACTTCTAGCCTGCAAGCCAGGAAAGCCCTAAGGAGACTGTTTGCCATAGGACAACCCCACCTAGTGAAGAGTGCTGAGTGCCAGGGGCTATGGATGGGGCATTGACAACATCATTGGAACGGCCTCCCTGAACATAAGCCCTTCCTCTGAAAACTGAGGACCACACTAATCGCCTTGTGGGACTATGTGAGAATTAGTGATAACATACTAAAGCACCCTAAAACAGGTGTGGGAAGTGTCTCTGAAATATTTCTGCCAATCCAGATATAATGATTGTCTGAGTGAATGAATCCAACTAGTATGCCTGACACATAATAATTGCTCTATAACTGGTAGCTTCTAAATACTGATGGTACCAGAGGTTTCCCTTTAGTTTCTGCTTATGAAATTAGTTTGTACTTTAGAAAAATCACTCAACATTTTTGAGCCTTATTTTTTGTATCAATAATCAGGGAGAAGGGTAAGCTACACTATCCTAATGTTTATTCTTAGGATGAATCATCCGATTCTTCATGACTTGGTTTCTCCTGTCCTTTGGGCACTAGAATTTCTTCCTGGCCTCTGTGCTGGTGACTGTGAACTGACCCCAGCTAATTTGGTCATGTGTGACCCTAAGGATCTTTTCGGTAAACCATGGTAGCCTTTGAAGTAATTTTGACATGAGGGTTGCCTACTTCACTACTAGGTTATAATGAACAGAAATCTCACACAAATACTGTCACTTATAAAGCATCCATTAAGTAAATAAGTGTTAGCAAGTAAACACATAAATACACATGGAGTTTCTAAGACCATTTGGCAAACTTCAGCATGTTTCAGCCGCATATTTTTAAATACACTGACCTCATCTTGCGCAAAAGATTCCCTGGAGGTCATTATGAAGATTCCAGCCTTCTGTCGCACTTTGACTAGCATCAGGGATCCAGGATCCCTCAGTGTTCTGGCTGGGCATAGGAGCACTTAGGGCTTTAGCCTAGGTCATCATCTCTGAGAGTAAAGGATACAACACTAACTGGATTCGTATGCCCTTGTGAAACAGGTGTGGGAAGTGTCTCTTAAATATTTCTGCCAATCCACATATAATGAAAACTCTTAATTTCATTAATGAGAGCCCTTTGCTAACATTCTCTGGACTACATAACTGACTACTAATTTCATCAGCAAAAAAATCCATTTCTGACTTTCACCATGTTAATTAGCAAAGCATGGCTGGTGGGCAGAGATATAGATAACAACAACCTGTGGTAGCTAATTAGAAAGACAGCCCCTGCATTGTGCTTTCTTGATTAGTGTGCAGGCAGCTCCCAGGGATAGCTTAACCTAAATAATGGCCACAGAGTTCCACTGAACGTGCTGAAGTTTGGCCTTTCTTAAAATTTGATAAAATATACAGAACATAAGATTCCACCTGGCTGCCACCATTCTACTTTCTGTCTCTATGAATCTGACTGCTTTTGATACCTTATATAGGTAGAATTATACAGTATTTGTTCTCTTGCTTATTCACTTAGCATAGCACCTCCCAAGATCATCCACATCGTAACATGTGTCAGATTTTTATTTCTTTTTAATGATATATAATACTCAATTGTATGCATATACCACATTTTGTCTATTTATTCATCAGTGGACATTTGAGTTTTTTCCACTTGAATAATGCTGCCGTAAACATTAGTATCCCCCAAGGATTGAGAATCAGTCGCAGTATTTAACGAAGTGAGTTATTGATGACCTTGACAAGAGCAGTTGCAATAGATGGTGAAGAGCAAAAGCCTAACTACATGAGTGTGTTCAAGAGAGACTGGGAAGGGAGGAATTGGAGCTACTGACTATAAACCGTTCTTTAATGGGATTTTGCTGCAAAGGAGAAGTTTTTTACAAAGGTTTAGTAGGTGGTGCACCTCTAAATTTTGTGGAGTCTAAGGCAAAATGAAGGCCTCCATAAATATTTATAAATATATCAAAGTTATATATCAGGCTAACAAACTATCCAATAAATATGTGCTTTCCATTACAGTGACAAATATAACTTCCTAAGAACCGGGCAATGCAGATTCAGGTTTAGAATTGTTAGACGTTAGAGTTCTGTGCTGTAACTGGTAGCACAGGGAAAGGGGCTGTGTGTGTGTTTGTGTAGCCTGCATGTTCCCGCCTGCGTGGGCCAGCCTGCATGCCCAAGCTCTGTTCACATGCCCAAAACAGCTAGCCCTCGAACATCTCTTGAGCCTAGGAGGACGTAGCATGGTCTAACCTGGGGAAGATGGGTCCAGAGAAGGGAACTGTAAACACCTATAAGGAACTAAGGACCGTATGGGCAGAGAATGATGGGGTGCAGAGTACCCAAAGCATGATGTGGAGAGCAGGAAACGTGAGCTCTGAGTCAGAGCATCTCCTCGGCCCAGCAGATGCTTGCCCTAGGGAGATGTGTGGCTGGAGCGGAGCCAGAACACAAACAGCCCTCCTAGGAACACACCAAGAGCAGGGACCCTCTCACCAGCTCTCTGAACTGGTGGGCAAATGGGGTAAAGAAAAAAATTTTTAAGAGAGTAGAGAAAATAACATCTTTGCTCATAAGAATAATCCAGTAGATGGGAAAAACAGATGATGTGGAAAAGGAAAAGTGTGTCCACAGCAATAATCTGAGTAGGCAAAAGGGAAGAAGCTATACAGTGCACAAGTGTGGGAAGTGGCTTTGGATACGAGCTGTGTCTCACTGACAACGCCTGTGTTTACATGTATTAAATAGTTATATTCCATGATATATGACTCTTTCATCTGCACAGTTTCTGCATGTGGAAACTGAGGCTCAGTGAGACAGTGATTTATCAAGAGACACGTGGCCAGTAAGTAATAGAAACAGTTCTGTTGCCATCTTTTTTTTTCTGACTCACGATATACAAGCATCTCCCACTGGCTTTTCTAATATATTTCTTGATATTGGAGTCTGAGAGTTCCCAAGAAGTTTGATTTTTAAAAGCTTGAAGGAATTATTTCAATTTTAAACATCAATAAAAGACCTGGGGAAAAAAAAAAGACCTGGAAAGATAAATAAGAAGAAAACAACCTCTTTCTTCTCATAAATTTTATTTTTGAAATGTCAAAACATGTGACTTCTTTTCAGATACTGAAATCTATGACATTTTGTGCCCTTTTTCTAATGCAATCACTTTCTGAATAGTCAAGTGATTTCAGCAATTGCCGCTGTGTACCCAATTCCTGCCCCAAGTGAAAGGCAGGCCGTGGGGAAGGACTAGTAGAGATGAGCTGGTGAAGTAAGACTCCTCACTTGTAAAATGAATAAAAACCACTTTTGTGTTACTCATAGAGACATGGTTGAGATCAGCTTTAAAACATATTCTGAAGAATTTTCAACTTCAGAATATTAAAGGGGTTAAATGTAGCCAATACATATGCAAGATAGAGGGTTGTTAAGTGGGGACACTCTACCACATTTCCCAAGGTCTCCGTCTTGGGCTGTCTCCCTCCAGACACATGCTCTGCCATCATGCTTAGTGACTCCAGCTTCAACACTGAACATCACTGCCATTCAACCTGTCCTTCGGGTTAGCTTATAACTCATCATCCATCAGAGCTGCTCTCCTTCACACGTCTTGAGCCCAAAACTACCTTCATTGATTAACATTACCTTATATTTATCAACTTTCTTGGCCTCCTGAACCTGCTCCTCTTCTTCCTGACTTCCAGACCCTTGCCCCTTCCCTAATCTCCACTGGCCCTGCCCTATCTCGTGCCCACTTTTAGCCACGCCCCATTTCAAGGTGCTCAAGTAGCCACGGTGTGCTTCCATTCTTTCTTCCCACCTTGCCAGCCCCTAGCTGTGGTAATATCAACATTATTGGTCTAAGCTGTATAACACTGAGAATGTTTTCATTTATCTCAGGCAAACTCCCTTTCAAATTCTCCAGAGAACTGTGTTCTGGCCTCTTTGCATGCTCTCAGACCCCAGCCCTGCCTCTGCATCACTTTCACCAAAGGGCTTTCCTCTCTCTGTGTTGAGCCGTCAGAGGACACCATGTACTCTGGTGATTTTCTTCTCCTGCTCCCTTCACAGTCTCACTCAGTCTTCCCTCTTCTTTCCTGACCCAGAAGGCTCCCCTCCTTTCGAAGGGTGAACCATAACCATCCAGGTCTACCAGAACCTTGCTCCATGAACCATCTTTCTTCCTCAATGACTTTGCCCTTTGGCCAACAAACATACTACAAATAATATTAGTTTTAACTGTCTGTGCTTTCAAACCCCTTAAATCATCATTCCATTTCCCTTCTCTCTCAGTGAATCCTATGGAGTAAGCAGTCAGTGCTTCCAGGTCCCACTACCCCCTCCACGATGATGACCTCAGCCTGCCTCCCGGGCCTTACCTCCATTCCCTACCTGAACCTTCCTGCTACTCACACCACACTCTCCCAACACCCCCCTTCTATCTCCGTTTCATTCCCCTGGTTTGTTTTGCCCCAACCATTCTTTAAGGGTTGCTCTCTAGGAAGCTTACTCAAGGCAGCATTTCTACAAAGCCATGCTGTCCTTTTACGTAGCACCTAACTCTAATTTTTTTTTCATTTTTGCTGAGAGATCATTGATGTATAGCAAAATGCACCCAGTTCGATAAGTCTTGATAATAATAGAACCTGTGTAACTACCAAATCAAGATGTAACCTTTCTAGCACCCTAGGTATTTTCCTCATTCCTCTTTCTAGTCAAACCCCAACTTCCCAGAGGCAACCACTGTTCTGACTTCTACCACCAGAGATAAGTTTTGCCTGTGCTTGAACTTCATGTAAATGGAATCACACACAGGGTATTGGGTCACATGTCCTTCCCAATGCATCCTGTTTTTGAGATCCACCCATGTTGTTGTGTTTATCAGAAGTTCTTTCTTTTTGATTGCTTGGTATTATTCCATGATATAAATATGCTACAATTTGTTTATCCATTTTCCTGTTATATACACATTTAGCTTTTTGTTCTTTAGTTTTTGGCATTTATGT
Organism: Perodicticus potto; assembly: GCA_963574655.1. Lineage (NCBI taxonomy): Eukaryota > Metazoa > Chordata > Mammalia > Primates > Lorisidae > Perodicticus > Perodicticus potto. The sequence goes on along the minus strand of CAUYRH010016351.1, from coordinate 7,234 downwards.
ATAAAGCTATTATGTACATCCTCATATAGGATTATCCTGGACATACGTTTTCTTTTATTTCTTGGGAAGATACCTAGGAGTGGGATTGCTGGTCCCAAGGTAGAGAGAAGTACATTTAACTTGGTAAGAAACCATCGAACTCCTTTCCAAAGAGGCATCACCCTTCCTTGCTCTTCACATCCACGCCACAGTGTACGCGGGCTTCCTTTGCTCCCTCTGCCACTTCTGCGAGCTTCTTGTTCATGCTTTCCCTTGATGCTGCTGCCCTGTGTTCACAGAGCATCTTATCTCATTGCCCCTCCACTTGAGCTTCTGAAGGACTGAGGTCACGCCTCTGTCGTCTCTGCATCCCACAGGCCAGCCTTCCTTCGAGTTGGCTCCCTCTAAATCTGTACCCAACAGAATGAAATAGCACCCACGAAGGAGCCAAGGACTCAGGAGTTCTGTACAGGCAGCTGAGTGGCCTGACAAAATCAATATGATCCGACTCACCCGGCAGTGTATTACAGAAGTGCAGCTTGGATGCAGGGCTCCCGGGGCCATTTGTTACAGTCTTCAGGAAAAGCTTTTTATCAGATTCATAGTGGCAAGTGATACAAATTATTGGATTTCTTTTCCAACATAAAAAATGGCTGTTTGCAGCCTTTTGAAGCTGGGTAAATGAGCCATTGATCTTACCTGTGGAACACTGCAGGGTATTTTTGTCCATCTTAACTTCCAGTATTCTATGACAGGAGCCCACCTCTCCAGCCAAGCTGGTCTAATCATTATTCCCTGGGTGTTCCTTGTGTGTATCCTCCTCCATTCCTTTTCTCACAGTATGGGGAAAATTCTTACTAGCAATGCCCTCCCTGTTTTGCTCCTAGAAGCTGTCTTCGAGGCCTGGCATGAATGCCAGTGTCTCTATGAAACTTTTCCAGCTGCATCATCCTTCGGTAACTGTTCCCTCCTATGAATTATTATAAGCTTCTCAGGATGGGAGGATGGCCCCAATCCAAGCTTCCAGGGCTTCTAGATTAGAAGAGCCATCCATGGCAGAAGAGAGCTCTCTACATGACAAGTGTACCCCAGATGTCAACCGCCACGTCCCAGAGGGCCAGCTGCTATTCGGGGCCTGTCTTTTGATGTCCCTTGCTCAAAATGAGCCACTCCAATTCTATCCAGCACTGTCTGCCTCCTACCATCATCTTGAAGCAATAAATTGCTTCATCACTCACCAGTCAGTGGCAAGCTTAAGTTGCACATGTTGAAGCGCTCAGTCCTCTCGGTGTAGGAGAAAGCGCAGAGTAAATGGCCCTGCCTCATGCCCTCAGCACAGGCTGCTCATTTGCCAAGGAAGACAGACAAACATTTGGCTTAAATTTGGTAAATATCTTCAACAGGGGCCCTAACAACCTCTGGGTTTTGTTTTCTCTCCCTCTCTCAAACCAGTACCTTATCTGGCAGATATCCCATATGTCTTCCTAAAAGACTCCTGGAAAGCAGAATCTTTTCTTTCAACTTCTTCTGTCTACATTGGACTCCAGAAAATCCTTCATCTTTAATACTAGAAAATGGGAGCTGCAGTACCCAGGACTGCCACTTTCCCAGGCTTCCTTATTTTGCTCTTCAGTTGTGGTGCTACACTCTCTCCCCACCTCCCATTTCCTACAAAATATGTTTATTCATTTTAAAAATATTTAACACTTTTTTTGTTGCTGAGCACTATGGTAGGAGTTAGAAGGCCAACAACAGCCGAGTAGTGCCTACTTCTGGGGTTCGCATTTCACAAGGAGAAAGAGGAACACAAAGGGGCAACTACCGACCAGTGTCCTGACTGCCCTCTGTAAAGTGCAGGGGCTGTGACACATGGGAGAGGAGCACTGGGCCCAGGCTCGGGACGTCTGGGAAGGCTTCAAACAGGCAGCCACCCAGAAGCTAGTAAGAGTTACCCAGAAATCACTTGAAGCATGAGGGTGGGGATGGGGTGCTTCACATAGAGGACACATGTGTGAACACCCAGAAACTGTGAAAACATAGCACAGAAGGGAACTACTGTGGAGTGCAAGAGAGTGGGGACAGTAATGTGAAGAGGCGAGGGCATTACCATGCATGGCCTTCCCGCCACGTTCCGAGAAGCAGGGACTCCTCGTAACAAAGGGGAGCCATACAGGAGCTTAAGTAGGGGAATGTTTTGTGTTTGGAAAGGGCACGCTGGCAATAGCATTGTTAGCATGGATTGAAGGGGTGCAGCTGGACCAGCCAGGACGGCCAGACGAGCAAGGATATGGCCTCCACGAGAGGAGTGGCAGAGCAGACGAGAAGCTGGATGGACCAGCCATGTCATGGGGGGAGAAGGAGGAAAGGATGAGGCTCGGGTTTCAGGCTTGCCCTCGGGGATAATCATGATCATCCACAAGACAAGGAACTCCAGGTTTGGGGGCACAGCAGGCCATCCTTTAGGTAATGTGATATGTAACGGGGCCCTCAGGAGAGGTCTGGGCTAGCCGGGTGGCAAACCATCAGTGGCCCCATAGTAATGCTGCCCTGGAGTACAGTAGACAGCCCAGGAGAAGAGTAGGGATGCTTGGGACCAGGAAAATGAGAAGCCTGTAGGGAAGACTGAGGAGCAGCCAGGAGAGGGGCCACCCCGACAAGGGTAAGGGAAGAGTCTTACAAGAGAGACAGGTGATCAACCAGGTCCAAGGTCCCAGAAAGACACTTGTATACCCACCGGATTTAACAAGGGAAAGGACAGGTCGGCAAGGGCAATTTCAGAGGAATAGTGGGGGTAAGGTAGATTGAAAGGTGAATGGGAAGGGAGGAAATGGGGAACCTCAAGAGGTCTGGCTCTAAATAGCCAGAGGACAGAGACAGCAGTAGCTAGAGAGGAGTGTGGGGTAAAAGAATGTTTGTTTTTTTTAAGATGGAAGAAACATAAACAGGACTTTAATGTGTTCTACAGTGAGGTAAGAGGATGAATGAATGAAATGTGTGATGAGAAGCAATTTTAGGATATAAAGCATATAACGAGAATCCAGGGACAGTGCCTACTTAAACACTTGATAACAAAATTTTGAGAGTGGCCTAAATCCCCAGTTTGCAAAAGGGTTAGAGAACTCAGTTCCAAGTGGAGGAGGCAGCTTAGTAGGCAGGTTCTAGACAAACCGCTGTGCTCCACTCCCAGCTAAGGGGGCTGCGGGCAAGTTACTCAGTCTCTCTCCCTGAAGTGGAGACGATCACACCCAGCTCTCCATTGGGCAAGCGCTAAAGAAACGTCAGCGCTCATCATCTGCTGAGACCTCAAACTAAGCATTTCTCTGGTGGCTACTTACCCAGGCCCCTAAAAATACCTTTAAAAACATGTTCTTGTGCTGTTGTTTTAGAAACTCTTGAAACTCGGAGCTGTCCTCAGGAGCTGGGCTGTTTTATCTGTACAAACATTTAGTGTTTGTATCGCTCGGCTCCAGCGTGGGCAGCCGAGCATCCATCCATCACGAAGGTCGTGTGTGCACACCCAAGAGACCTCGTTTGGGTTCCTACCCTGTTTCTTTCCAGAGATTTTCCTCTGGTTTTCAAATGAGATTTCCCTGTTCAGGAGGAATGCCAAATGCTAGGGATTTCAAAATACACCCAACCCCAGGCACCAGATTTGTGTAATCGCAGTGCTGAAGATTTGAATTATCTCTTGAAGAGGCCCCAGACTGTGTGTCTGTCAGGTTGTCTGCGGGTTGGTGGAGCTGAAATTATAAGAGAAAACGAATGCAAGGGCATGTTCCAAAGTCGTTGGCACACGGTTGGTCATCCATAAGTGCTGGTTTCCTTCCTGGAAGGGACGAGGACTGTGTTCTCATCAGGCAGCATGGCAGGATGGAAGCCATATGGGATTCGCCCTCTGATTTTCGCTGTACTGTTGAGCAGCTGTGTGAACCTGAGCTATTTACATATCCTGCTGAGCCTTTTTTGCTCATCTTCGAACAAAGCTGGATATCCATTGCACCACATGTTTTCGAGCTTACATGAGACGGCTATGTGGAAGTAGCTGGCATCCAGCGGGCAGACGGTGTCTGTTCTTTCCCCCTTCTCTGCATCTGTTTTGACTAGTAGGTAACTGTTTCCTCTCACAGGTCTGATCTATGTCTTCACATCAAGACTTTCAATCAACTATTTAGTCACCCCTCATCCCAATGCATTAAGTTCACTACACGGAAGTTACACTATGAGCCAGGCACACCCGTGTCTTGTCAGATCCCAACCGAGTTTTGTATAGCTGCAGTGGAGGTGTCATTGCCAGTTGTCAGGGTCGAGACGATGCGCTCCTCCTTCCGTGGAATCTGTGCAGGCATTTTCTTTCCTCTGGTTAAACATTTTATAGTTTCCTCTAAAACAACAATGCCCTGGATCTGTTTCCTCTCTCCGACCTGCCTCTTCTCCTCCCTGCCGGTTTCCTAAACCCATCTTGTTTTCCTGCATTGTTTGCTTAATGGGCAGTTTAATGAGAGTAGTTTTTCCATTTTAAGATGCACAGAGCACAAGACAGAAATTGGATTTCTTCCTGGACAGTTTCCATCCGCAGTCCTCGTTTACAGCTTTCTCCTTTCTTTTCTATTCTGCAACACAACTGAAATTTGCTGAACCAGAAAGGGGAAGGAGGAGGAATAAAGGGAGAGGCAATCTGCCTCCTCATTGTCTCAGGAAGAGCTTATTAGCGTCCTGCTCTAGAAGAGACCAAGTGCTCTAAAGGTACTCTGGGTGCCTCTTCTGTCTGCACAAAGCCCAGGGCCCTGAATATACAGTGCATGACAGAATCTAATTACCGAGATAATTATTGTTACCTGCACTGCCCAACTGTTGTGTTTTGTAATCAAAAGCTATATTGGCAGGGGTGAGTCAGGGCCTGCTGAAAACACTGGGAAGCTATTGAAGGCTTATCAACCTGAAGCAATTTGACTCTAGTTAGTGGGCCTCTGGTGCTTTGATTTTTCTGTTAGTAGAATGTTCAAGGATCAGGAGAATAGTCCAGAGCACTTCAGCCAACACACAGGCATCGGTCATCCCATAGGAATAACCCCAGCTGACTCAGATATTCATGTCGCTGAAACTGGACTTCATGGCAGTTTCAAAAAGCTCTGTGCCATTTTTGAATTTGTTCTCCAAATAGCTGATTAGTACCTGACTTAGCCTTCATTTGGCATTCACCAGAGAAGTAAGTGATTTTCTCTGGGCATGGCCAGTGTGTGTGTATTTGATGGGTACACTGTGTGCTGAGCTGGATCAAGGTATGTCTTCATACCCTCACCACCTGCTTCACATTCACTCTGGCACAGGGCTACAAATTGTCTTTCTGTTCCCCATTTCAGTAAGCTCTGGTTAGTTTATGTCTTTACCTCTCTGCCTAACACACTAAGGAAAAGGAGTTTCTACTTTTAAAATAAGATTTATTAAAAATAAAATGACATGGTTATAATTGGTTTTTAAATGCCGAAAGAAATTCCAAGTGGAAAACAAGGGGAAAAGTTGCAAAAGAGGAAGAAAAATTAGGTAATAATTAAGGACACTTAAAAGGAGAGAGTAAAGTCACAAAGAAAAATGAGTGGAGCTGACAAGAGATATATTGGAAAAGGAGAAGAGGTCAAGGAAAAAGCAGAAGGGAAGAAAAGAGACAAAAAAAGATTCGGATTTCAGTAATGGAGTCAAAAAGGAAATAGAAAATGTGAAGACCAAAGTAAGAATTATGGAGAAAAAAGTCAGAGACATCCAGGTCTGGAGAATTACAGGGAAGCAGAGAGGTGCTGGATGTACCCCTAATGAGGTTAGGTGGCTGAATTCCTTTAGGACAGTCTGACAGGGAGAATGTCCCCTGCATATGCTAATTCAGCCTCTGAAATAAGAGCCAGCCAGATTCATTACTGTGACTGGCCAGACTGTAATGGCAACAAAATTCACTGATGCATATTTAAACTGAAGTTTTCTAGCCAAAGTCTTAAATAAATAGTCACCAGCTGTAACTGAAAGTTAGAATAAGGCTTTCAGAGATTAGTGTTTCCATAAGGAAAGTCTAAAAACCTTTAACGTACTTTTTCCACATTTTTAGTCATTTGCAGTTCTTAACACTGCTAGTTTGTGTGTCAGCAAATGCTCCATTGCTGGATTGTGTGTATCCAGTATTTACTTTTCTTTTTTTTTTTAAACTGGTTTTAAAGTACTGAGAAGGGACACTAAGAAAAGGGTTTCAAGGTGGGTGGGAGGAAAACCTGGCCTGCTGAACCAGCAAGTCTGGAGAGGCTATAAGAATGTGGGTATGAAGTAACCTAGGTAACCAATGACCAATAGAAAGAGACAATCAATGACCAACAGAAAAGGGCAATACTGCCTGGAGGCACAGAGAGGCCAATCAGAGACTTGCAGCCAATTTCCAAGAGAGAGGGTATTTATACCCCTGCAGGCCTTTGCTTGTGGTCTCTGGCACCTTTTCTCATTCATGAGAGGGGTTCACTTCCAACTGTCTTTGGAAGGTTCTTTGTTCTTTCTATATAAAGTTTCTGTTTCTTATACTGAAACTTGTGTGGTTACTTTTGCTTTCTATTCACATGCCTGTGTTGCTCCAGTTTTGTTTCCAGTTTCCATTCATTATTACTTTCAATTACCACCAGGACTCGGCTGAACTTTCTCTAGCTCAGTGAGTAATCCAACCAGGTCAACTGGATCCGGGGAATGGGACCCCAGACCTTTCAACAAATAAATTCATTAATTTTGTAATAATTTTAATAGTTCATCTTTTTTGAAAGATGTTTAAAATCTTTAAAATAACATTAAAGTGTTTAGAAGAGTCTTTTGGTATTTTTTTAAATTTCAGATTAATAAGAGGGTATAAACAAATGAGATTAGGTTAATGTTGTTTGCATTTGTTATGTAAAATACTTTTTTGTTGTTGTTCAAATATTTTAATAAATTATATTCCATTAGAGCTTTTATAGGGATCATCCAATACAACATATACTTAATTCAATATAATCACGTATGTATTGGTATTTTAAATATTTTATAAGTAATGCATTATTTTAAAGTGGTTTATAATAGCATTCAAGGTGAGAGTTTTTTTGTTTGTTTGTTTTTAATTTTTATTAAATCATAATTGTGTACATTGGTGCAATCATGGGGCACAATGTGCTGACTTTATATACAATCTGAAATATTTTCATTGAACTATTTAACATAGCCTTCATGGCCTTTTGATCACTATATGAAGACATTT
>CAUYRH010016349.1:0-13618 GCA_963574655.1 Perodicticus potto | reverse complement strand
GCCGTGGCATCACAGCTTACAGCAACCTCCAATTCCTGGGCTCAGGCGAGTCTCCTGCCTCCGCCTCCCAAGTAGCTGGGACTACAGGCGCCTGCCACAACGCCTGGCCATTTTTTGGTTGCAGCCGTCATTGTTGTTTGGTGGGCCCAGGCTGGATTCGAACCCGCCAGCTCAGGTGTACGTGGCTGGCGCCTTAGCCCGTTGAGCCACAGGCACTGAGCCACAACCAAGGTATTAACATCCTTATGCTCGCCTATTTTATTCAGATTTCCCCAGTTTATTTGTCCTCATTTGTATGTGTCTTTAGCATTCTACAGTTTTACCGCACATGTAGCTTTGTATTTCCAGTACAACAGTCGGCAGGATGAACAATCCCATCACCACGAGGACCCCGCGGGTAGCCTCATATAGCCACACCGTCCCCCTTTCTCCCTTCCCTGAATTCCCTAGCAAGGACGAATCTGTTCCCCATTTCCAAGATTTTTGTCATTTCATAAATGCTATATAAGTGGAGTCACATAGTTCGTAACCTTTTGGAATTAGCCTTTCACTCAGCACAATTTCTTGGGGGTTTGTCCAAGTTGTTGAGTGTATCAGAAGTGCATTCCTTTTCTTGCTGAATAATATTCCATGGCATGTGTGTGCCACAGTTTGTTTAACCATGCACCTGTTGAAGGATATCTGGAGTCTTTCCAGTGTGGGGCTATTACAGATAAAGCTGCTATAAACATTTGTGTATGGGTTTTTGTGTCAGTCTAAGTTTTCACATCTAAGTTTTACATCTGGTTACAATTGTATATTTAGGTTTGGTGCTTTAATATGTATAAATTTAATACTTTGTTATTTAAATTTGCACTTCCAACAATAAATCTATGTTCTACTCTTTGACTTATAGTAAGCACGGTATTACTATTTGTTGGACAAAATACACCACGGGCTTTTATAACATGTGCAGGACTGTGTAAGAAAAGAGGGAGGGAAGGAGATTCAGACGGATGGTGATAGTTCTTGTCTTTAAGAAATGTCTAATCTTGGCTTTGAGAATTGATTGGTTGGCGGAAAGATCCATTAGATGTCAGATTACAGAAGGCTTGAAAGAGCCCAGTGAATAGTGTGTGGGAGGTGGGATGGGGACAGAATAGAGATTTAGGGAAAGACTTGTCAGTGTTGCTGCCACCACTCCCTGAGGTAGGAAACTTGATGGCCTTTTATATTTGAGAAAAATTTGGGAGTATTTAAATTTGAAGAAAAGTCAACAATTATACATGCAGTAATACCTGTTTTTGTCAAAGATTGGGATTACTGTAGAGAGTCACAGATCCCTTTGAAAGGATGTTATTTACTTACAGGAAGAGAACAGAAGTGGAGCATTGCTGAAAAATGGGCTGGTTTTAGCATTTCACCATTGTGGACAAAAAACTGGACTCTTGGCCAAGTCACACAGTGGTTTTCCCAGGCTCTAGCAGGCAACCGGTTCCTTCTGTGGATTGAGTTGGTTTGATGGATATTGCAGAAGCTCACTGAGTGTGTCTGATACCTGGAACAGACAATTTTTCACATTGCTATGCTCTATATGACAAAATTATTTTCAGTAAAAATCATGTCATCAGCTGTCATTATTTTCTTGATTTTTTTCTTTAGTTGTAAACAATGAATAAAAGAGAATACATGTAACTTTTAAAGATACTACTCGAATTCAACAAAATATTTCACATCTGAATTAAAATTTGTTCTGTTTTTTTGTTTTTCATTTTTACAATTACTGTGTTTTTACTGTTTATTTCAAATATGTTTAATCCCAACAGCATATAGTACTGTACAGATTAGAGATAGTGTGTCTGAAATGAAAGGGAAAGATTCTGAACAAAAGCGAATTTAATTTTGAAATCTGTGTGTGTAGGTGAGGCTGAGTTTGTGGGGGAGATCTCCAAATAACTTTCTTGTAAAACACCATGCTGATGGAAGGATAGGTCATTACACATACGCTAATTTGAATTTTCTGTGTATCTTATTCAAACTCTGTAGCAGCTGCAATAATCATTTAAAAACTAAACCAACAAAATAGTTGTTTTTGAGAAGGTGTAGCTCTCACTGAAGTCCTTTAGAACTGCCGATGCTTGGTGAGAATAAGCAATTGACTTTCAGTGGTTTTATTATTGTTTTAAAATTCTCTAGAGACACCACCTGCCTTACAGCCTACACATCTGGTTTCATAAGTCATGAAATGGAAAGATTAAGGGTTTGGGGAGTTCGTTTGACACAGATTTGAAGCCCACCCTTGCCAATTTGTGGCTGTGTGACTTGAACAAATTGCCTTAATAGCTGTGGTCAGATAGTTCCTTCTCTGCAAAATGTTAGGGTTTGGGGTGGGTTAATAATATAACCCACACAAGGTGGCTGCAGCAGGCTCTGATGCACAGTAGGTTCTTAAGAAACGTGAATTGTTATTTTCTTCTCCATCTGGAATGGGCAATATCTATGTGTCTCAGGATAGTCCTGGGTCTTGTGAAGGAGCTCAGGCTGATCGGTCACGGAGCTGCCTTCTTTTTGTCCTCTTTCTGACTTCTCCCAGGAAATGTGACAGTTCTGTTTAAGTAGAATTCATGGAGTGACCACAATGGACACCAAGGGGAAGCGTGAATAAACTCTGAGGGCTCTGAGACGTGTCAGTCAGAATGCGGGTTTGGGTTAGGGGAGCTATTCTGGTCTGTCCAGGACTGCAAGGCTGGGGAATTTCAGGACAGTGTGGCGAGCTATCGAAGGGTAAACCTCAGAAACAGCACTGATTCTCCTTGGCTTAGGGGAGATGAGATTCTACAGCTGTTCCTCTTAATCGAACAGGCCGGGTTGTAGTCAAGGCCATTTATGAATCACTTTCCCCCCTTTCTGTGTCTTGATCCTGCCTCCTCCTCATACAGATAATTGCCAGGGAATGTGGTCCAGCCTTTTGGTGGCTTTTATGAGTCTTTTATAGCAGCTAAGAAGGAATCCTCGGTATTCTCATCGTGTATAAAAGATCAAGCTTTTCTTACGCATGACACAGCTCATGTTGAACGTGGGAATACATTTAAATGACCCAGGGAGGCTCTAGGATGACTTTACATAGAAATTCTGTGTTGTAAGTTGAACTCGTTGTACTTTAAAGGGACTAAAGAGAATGCTTAATTTTATACAGTTTAATCTGCCAAGTGATAAGGTTTTCTTTTCTCTTTTTAAGGGAAATCTTTTTAGTGACGGCTAATTGGGAGTATGGGGAGGAAAGCTCTCTTTTTAAAAAATCGAAAGCATATTAGAAAGTCTATCCCAGAAAAAGTATCTCGTGTTGTAAATAATCTCAGATGTAGTTTGTTGGATATAAAATGGAGCTTAAGATTTTATTTTTAGCTAACCCGATATTCCAGAATGGATTGTATTTTTACAATATTAGCTGCATAGCCAATTCATTTCAACTGGAAAATGTCAGAAAACATAAAACTTAATGAAGTTCAAGCTAAAAGACAGTGTTTTAAAAATGTCTTCCTTGTATTATTGCTATTCTATCTATTTATTTCTTAAAGAAGTTTTGACATTTTTAGAAAACAGTGAATGGTTTCAAGGGCAAAGACAATAGATTTGAAACCTTAAAAATATGAAATAAACTCTCAGTAGTCATATGGTTAAGTTAATGGCATTGGCAAAGCCTGCTTCGTTAGAAATGATCTGTGCAGTTACTTGGCCCCCTTCTTAAAACTACCCTGTCCGCTGGGCTCAATGCTCTGCTGTCATCATTCTGAAATTCTTACTAATTTGTGAACAATGGGTCCAATCTTTTTGCTTTGCTGTGTCCTTCAAATTATGAAGCTAGTCTTACCCATTGGCTGCCTGGTAATTCAATTCAAATGCATTCTGGACTTTTGAACCTCCAGCCTAATCCGAACTATGTATGTTTCAGCTTTTCCCTTCTCTACCCATGAATTTGTGAGGACCAGCCTAATAAATTTCTATTTGGGCACTTTTTCCCCCCAACTTTTTCAAAGTTCTAAGTATCAGATAAGCCATTGTTTTGAACATTTTCATTTTGTTGCGTGTAATATAAGACTAAAAAATCCCATTCCTTGACTAGCTGCTGGTAAAATATGTAGGTTCTATATGTTTTTATTAAATAAAAACTGGTGAAATAAAACTTCTTTTTTGATTTATTAATAAACTGTTAATAGTGGCTATTGCTGGAAGCTGGGATTTCAAAGGATTTTACTCTCTAAGTTGGTAGCTCGGCGTTTGAGTTTTATAACAGACAGGGATTATTTTTGTAATAATATGGGGGAAAGAAACAATAAGGGATTAGAAAACATTCATTTGTTTTTTTTCTGGAAAGCAGTCTTGGGCGATGGGAATCTGGGACTCCTATTTATTCCTGAGGGCAAGCACAGAAGTTAGTGAAGTTTAAGAACAGGCTCTGTCTCAAAAACAAAAAAAAGAAAAGGAAAAAAAAGAAATAGCTTGGATCCCGGGAGAGTGTGGCTACGGGTGGGTGGGACTATTTGTGGCAGAAACAATGGGTGAGTGTTGGCAAACTTGGTGATAACTGGGGCCTGGTACCCAATTTTACAGGAGGCACTGTTGGAATTTCCTTTCAAGGTCTTGACTGCCAATTGCTGTGTTTCTTTGTTTCTCTTTTCTTCTTTTGTCTTTTTTAATGCTCTCTTCACTCCTTAACAGCAATCAAAGATGAATTGCGGCTGGCCAAAGCCACAGTTTGCCTTTGAACCAGGACAGAGTGTCAGGTTCAGTGTGAAATAAACAGCTTCAGACTCTAAACCCTCGCTGACATGTCATCCCTGCTGTACAACACGTATTGCTAATGCCCTCCTGCTGCTCAGGATTTAAACGCTGGGCTCCAGAGTCAAAGAACCCAGGGATGACCCTGGCATTTCCATGCTGGACACTTGCCTGGGGAGGGCAACTCCACAGGCGTGTGGGGAGCACTGGAGCAGACGGCAGGCCAGTCTGGGGCCAGCCTGCTCTGGCCAGTCTCTACTTGGCCCCTCTGCTAAAGGGAGTTTCTACCCTGACAGTGGGGAAGGAGCAGCATCTCTTATTTTTCTGTCTGTGTTGCCCGTGGGCAGAAATGTTTTGGCTAATGGTCTCAGCAAATCTTAAACATGATTTTAAGGATAGATTATAATTTCAAAAATCAAAAGGCTTAACGTCGAACCAAGTCAAAACCCATTCAAGTTTAAGAGAATGTTTATTTTTTGACCTGTGTCCTTTGGAGCCCCAGAGGCTGCTGCGGGGTGGGGTGACGGGGGAGGGCAGAGTGAGGGTCCCCTAGAGGGACCTCAGTCCTGCTTCCATCACATCTGCATTATGTTTTAGGCTCCCAGCCAGCATTTCATAGGAAAAGGGCTAAAACAGAGAAAGTGTGAAAACCACTGAATTCGACCAGTTTCTTACTCTGCTGATCTCTTTAGGGCTGATGAATGAAAACAGATACCAGCCAAGGCTGGTGGATTGCCTGAGCTTGCAGGTTTGAGACCAGCCTGAGCCAGAGCAAGATCCCACCTCTAAAATAGCTGGGCACTTTAGTGGGTGCCTTTTGTCCCAGCTACTCAGGAGGCTGAGGCAAGGGGATCGTTTGAGCCCAAGAGTTTGAGGTTACTGTACAAAGGGCAACAAAGTGAGACTCTGTCTCAAAAAAAAAAAAAAAAAAAAAGAGAGAGAGAGAAAGAAAACAGATACCAGTAGTTAGACTGTGACTATTCTGAACATTTTCTTTTGGATTTGAGGTAGCTTTTAGTATTATAGGTGGTGGCCATGCCGAGAGGATATTCCTCAATAATCTGGAAACAGTGCCAAAATTCAAATTGTGACTCCAACAACCAAACCCTTGCATAGCATAGCTTGTGTGCTCAGCACTTCCCAGGAGTTCTCTGTCCTCACACAGCCTGGAGATAGGTCTTGTTGTTATTGGCATTCCATGGCTCCTTTAGCTTTAAGTTTAAGCAACAACAGGCTGCCCAATGGACCTCCTACGAGAGAGGTCTATCTTCAGTTCTTTGTCTCCCCATTAATCCCCCAGCCCCAACAGAGAAAGACTAAGGAGGGAGAGAGAAACTTGCATTTGGGGGAGTGCAGTTGTCTTGAGAGAAGCTGGTCCTTTGGAGGACAAGGGGTGGGACTTTCTTTTCCCGAAGTCCCTGGTGAAGATGAGGCTCCCCCAGCATCTAGTTTCCCAGCTGGACCTCTGCATGGTTAAGACGCTCCCTGCTCCCTGCACGGGGGTCTTGGCACAGGTGACAGAGAAGTGGGGATAGGAAGTCCCACCCTGAGGACAGTCCCCACATGAGCTCCTGGCCATAGAATTGTGCAGGAGGGCAGATGACGTGGACTGTCTTCTGGGACTGCTATTCCTTGGGGAACAAGGAGGCTCGTTCATGGGATTGACCATGGTGGGGGAGGAGAGAGGGGGGAGGATGCAATTTCCCAAGGTTCCCCTATTGGAGCAGCTCAGAGAAAGCTCTTGTTAGAGGCACTGAGCCCAAGACCACAGAGGAGAACTCAGGGGTGAGTATGATGGGAGGCCAGAGGATGGATCACTGTCATCCTCTTCAAGCCACCACCACTGTGATAGCTCTTTCCTTGCTTGGGAGGAGGGGAGGAAAAGAGCTCTGAATCAGTTAGGGGACTGAAATTTTGCAATGACCCAAGCTGAGTCTTAGAAGCCTAAATGAGACTAGATAATTGCAAGTGACAGAAACAGTCAAGGAATTAGGTGAAAGGGACTTTAGTCATCCCCTGCCAATGGAGAAGGCAGAGAAGGGGTTGATCTAGTACAGATGGAGCAGTTGTGTCTATACCCAGTGAACTGAGACTCCCTGGTAAGTCTGCCTCCTTTGTCAGTCTGGTCTAGGAGAATAGCTCATGTCTTCACTCATTCATCTAGGAGAATAGCTCATGTCTTCACTCATTCATCCCACACCATCAGTGGCCATCACCGGGGTCCTGCTAGGTACCAGGAGCGTAGGATCGAGAGTTTTACTAATGTGCTCTCTTCCCACCTCCTGGGATTCTGAATTCCTAGACAGAGATTGTGCTTTTTATTTTTCTTTTCTCTACCTCTCACCTCTGTTTATTATTGTTACTCGTTTAATATCATAAGCTAATGTGTTGGCCACAGTGGGAATTAACCCTTTCAACCACTCAAAAACATTTTGGCATTGTTTCAGATGCAGGAAGCTTATGACGTTGGCAACAGTGACCTCAAGAGGTGTTAGGATCCGAGTATGGAAATAGCATGTGCCTTTTTTTTCCCCCTCCAATTGAATTATTGTGTATTTTTATTAAAATCATGTTTTGTATTATTTTGTTTCATTCTTCCTTCAGGAAATGAGGCATCGAGTCAAAGATGGTGCTCAGTCACAGTCGATTGTTAGTTAATTGTGTGGCTTTTGGGTAAGTCACAGGCCAGCTGCTGTCCTCATTTTTGTCATCCCTAAGATATGGTATGTGTTTGTGTGATAGTAGGAGCAGCAGCAATCAATCCTAGAGAATACAGCTGAGTCTTTTTAAATTAAAAACTACTGTATTTGAGTCTCTAGTGTAATAGTCCAACCCTGACATGAGGACGCTCTCTAGAATTTTTCCATCTTTATTGACGGAGGGTAAAAAAAACTGTTCTGGAGACCCCAATAATTACCTTTCAGTTATGTCATAGGTGTATACTTTGTCTTCTGGACTCCACTATATAACAGTAGAACCTCTGTAAGTTGACCAGTCAAGGAACAATAACAAACTAGTCAACGCATGGTTGGGTCAACCTAAGGAACTAGGCCTACTGCCCTGATACATGCGGTGTGTGTCTGGTCTATGAAAATGAGGTCAACTTAAGGAGGTGGTCAATGTGGGGAGGTGGTCAACTATGGAGGTTCTGCTGCAATTCTGTCTGCAGAAACTGTGTTGGTCTTTCCTGTAATTCCCCAGCTCATCTGTCAGCGTATCTATCACACCCCCTGTAGTGAATCTTAAGGTGATCACCAATCATCTCAGCTCATCCTCACTTTGGCTTCCATATTGTTTAAATGCCTTCCTCTTCCTCACTGAGTGCCTCAGTTTCCCCTGGGCTATGTCTGGTAATGTTTCTTTTGTTCTTCCTACTGCCTCAATTCTCGCTCTTCTTCTCTCTTCCCTCGCTCTTGAGGGCTTTTAGTGTGAGAATCAGAAGATAAGTAGTTGACATGTGGGCTGGACTAACAGGGCAGATGCGTAGAAGTGGATTCCTCTATACCCATGGAAAGTGCCCCAGCCAGAGGAATCCAGACACTCGGATTTTAGGCCTGGCCTGCCACAGATGTGCCCTGTGGTCCGAAGCAAGTTTCTGGCACAGCGTAACACTAAGATTAGCTAGTATTATAACTGGTGCTGGTTATTAGTTAACCTTTCTGGGCCTCAGTTTCCTCCCAGTTAAGCAAGGGGCATGGTTGGGATGATATCCTGAGTCCTGTCCACTCTCATTCTAGGTGCAGTGAGATAAATTAGATAATAGCCCTGACTAGGGTAAAGGGAATGAGGACAGAGAGGCTGGCTGGTCCCACCTGCCGCTATGCCTTGCAGGGGCTGCAGTCATGCTGGCCTGGCCATCCAGGCTCCGAGGAGCTGCTGGAGGGGCAAGACCCTGAGGACCCCAATAGTCCCCACGCCTGGGCACCCCTGGAAGATCACATTACATAAAAGAAGCAACTTCTGCTGCTGTATTTGCTGAGAGACTTGCTGATGAGAGCAGCTGCTGGCAGCTTTCAGAAGGAGCTGCTGCCACCTGGGTGCAGGAACAGCCGCTGGGAGCTGTGGGTGGCCTGTGACCAACAGGAGCAGCAGATAGAGTGCCAGGCTGGGGAGTCCTTCCTGGTGGTCCTCAGCCCACCACATCCTTGAGAAGGGACAACATAGCCCATCTTCAGGGAAGAATCATTTCCCATTAGTTGACCTCCTTAGAGACCTAGGGGTGCAGGATAGGGGCTCCAGCTGGCTTGAATTGTCGCTTGGTCCGAAGTCACTTGGTGGAGGGATGACCCAGGGACAAAGGATTGCCTCTCTTATAGGGCCTTCCCAGAGGAACTTGAAGAAAATGATATCAGTAATCCAGTAGGCTTTTTGAAAATTCTGTTATGATATTTACATTTCTTCAACTCCATCACCCTTTACTGATTAACTCTCAAGTGGCAGTGAATGTTTCTGTCTCCTGTCTTCACGCCGTCTACAGCACTTTTGCATCAGCCATTCATACACTCCTTCCCAGACTTGGGTGGAGCACCAAAGGGTGGTCAGGCCAATTCAGTTGTCCTTTGTCACATTTTACTTGCTTGTGTACGTGTCTTAGCTCTTTGCTACACTAAAAGCTCTTTTGTTAAGTCATTATCTATTAGGCTTATGCCGCAACCACAAAATCCCAGCGGTAACACAGCAAAAATGTCTCACTGTTGGCATGTCCCATATGATTTCCTCTGTTGTCCAGGCTACAGTGCTGTGGCATCACTTAGTTCACAGCAACCTCAAACTCCTGGGCTCAAGTGATCCTCCTGCCTCAGCCTCCAGGGTAGCTGGGATTATAGTTGCCCACTACCACACCCAGCTAATTTTTCCATTTTTAGTAGAGATAGGGTCTTGCTCTTGCTTAGGTAGGTCTCAGGATCCTGAGCTCAAAGGACTCTGCCCCCTTGGCCTCCCAGAGTGCTAGGATTATAGGCTTGAGCCACCAAGCATATGGCCTTATTGATCACTAAAAAGGGGAAAGGAATCCTACACCAGCCATTAAAAACTCAGCCTAATTATTAGAGAAATGCAAATCAAAACCACCCTGAGGGCGCAGCTCCACACCGCCGCCACCCGGCCCACCAGCCTCCTGGACCATGGCCAATCTCGAGCGCACCTTCATCGCCATCAAGCCATACGGCGTGCAACGTGGTCTGGTGGGCGAGATCATCAAGCGCTTCGAGCAGAAGGGATTCCATCTCGTGGCCATGAAGTTCCTTCAGGCCTCTGAGGAACACCTGAAGCAGCACTATGCTGACCTGAAAGACCGCCCATTCTTCCCTGGACTGGTGAATACATGAACTCAGGCCCTGTTGTGGCCATGGTCTGGGAGGGGCTGAATGTGGTGAAGACAGGCCGAGTGATGCTTGGGGAGACCAATCCAGCGGATTCTAAGCCAGGCACCATTTGTGGGGACTTCTGTAGCGACTCAGTAAAAAGTACTGAAAAAGAAATCAGCCTGTGGTTTAAGCCTGAAGAATTGGTTGACTACAAGTCATGTGCTTATGACTGGGTCTATGAAGAAAAGGAGGACAAAGCAGCAGTCCCCTTCAACACTGCTTGGTGTGTCCCTGGACACAGATCTTCATTCCACTGACTTGGAAACAATAGAGTTGATTATTCTTTTCTAAAGCATATTTACCAATAAAGCCTTTGGAAACTGGGGGGAAAAAAAAAAAAACCACCCTGAGATATTATCTAACCCCAGCGAGAATGGCCCACATCACAAAATCTCAAAACTGTAGATGCTGGCGTGGATGTGGAGAGAAGGGAACACTTTTACACTGCTGGTGGGACTGCAGACTGATACCACCATTTTGGAAGGAAGTATGGAGAACCCTCAAAGAACTCAGGCTAGACCTCCCATTTGATTCTGCAATCGCATTACTGGGCATCTACCCAGAAGGAAAAAATTCCTTTTATCATAAGGACACGTGCACTAGACTCTTTATTGCAGCTCAATTTACAATCGCCAAAATGTGGAAACAGTCTAAATGCCCACCAACCCAGGAATGGATTAACACGCTGTGGGTATATGTACACTATGGAATACTATTCAGCCATTAAAAGAAATGGAGACTTTACAGCCTTTGTATCAACCTGGATGGAAGTGGAACACATTATTCTTAGTAAAGCATCACAAGAATGGAGAAGCATGAATCCCATGTACTCAAGTTTGATATGAGGACAATTAATGACAATTAATGACACGGTGGGTTGGGGAAGGGGAGAGCAAAGAAAGAAAGAAGGAGGGAGGGGTGGGGAAAGGAAGAGCAGAGAGAGGGAAGGAGCGAGGTGGGTGGGTTCTTGGTGTGTGCCACACCTTTTGGAGGCAAGACACGATTGTAAGAGAGTCTTTACCTAACAAATGCAATCAGTGTAACCTGGTCTCTTGTACCCTCAATCAGTTCTCAACAATAAATTTAAAAAAAAAGAAAGAAAGAAATTGATGATGCAATTTAAAAAATATTGAAGGAGACGCAGCACCCATAGCTTAGTGAGTAGGGCACTGGCCACATACACCAAGGCTGGAGGGTTCGAGCCTGGCCTGGGCCTGCTAATCAACAATGACAACTGCAACCCCAAAATTGTTGGGCATTGTGGCAGCCACCTGTAGTCCCAGCTACTTGGGAGGCTGAGGCAAGAGAATCGCTTAAGCCCAAAAGTTTGAGGTTGCTGTGAGCTGTGATGCCACAGCACTCTACCGAGGTCAACATAGTGAGACTCTGTCTCAAAAAAAGTACTGATTTTTAAATACTGAAGGAAGTACTGATTATCAAAATTGGTGAGGAAAATTCAAAAAGGAGAAACTAGAAATTGTATAAAGAAAAACTTTAAAACTCTGTGGATAAGTTAAGTACATTGTATCACAGCTGAAAAGAGAAGAAATTAGAACATATATTTGAAAAAATATATACAGGATGCAACACAGGGGGAAGAAGATGGAATTTATAAACAGTAAGTTAAGAAATATGAAGAACAGAGTAGAAAAGTCCAACATATATCTAATTTGACCCTTTTTCATTTTAAAATTTAATTAATTAATTAAAAAAATGCTTTTTAATAAGTCTCATTTTGTCATGCAGCCTGGAGTGCAGGGGCACAATAACAGCTCACTGCAATCTCAAATTCCTGGGTTCAAGTGATCCTCCTATTTTAGTCTCCCAGGTAGCTGGGTCTACAGACATACACTACCACACTAGACTAATTTTTCTTATTTTTTCTAGAGATGGGGGTCTTGCTATGTTGCCCAGGGTGGTCTTGAACTCTTAGCCTCAAGCAATCCTCCTTACTTGGCCTCCCAAAGCATTACAATTACAGGCATGAACCACCCAGAGAGAAGCACATTTGAAGAAATACTGTTGGGCGGCACCTGTGGTTCAGCAACTAGGGCGCTGGCCTCATATACCCAGGGTGGTGGGTTCAAACCCGGCCTTGCCAACCTGCAACAACAACAAAAAATAGCCGGGTGCTGTGGCGGGCACCTGTAGTCCCAGCTACTCGGGAGGCTGAGGCAAGAGAATCACCTAAGCCCAGGAGTTAGAGGTTGCTGTGAGCTGTGTGACGCCACGGGACTCTACCGAGGGCGATAACGTGAGACTCTGTCTCTACAAAAAAAAAAAAAGAAGAAAAGAAAAGAAAAGAAATACTATTTGGGAGTTAGTTAATGAAAAAACTCTTCCTCAAATTCAGAAAGTCTAATGAATCCCAAGAAAAAAATACATAAAAAGAGACCCACACCAGACATACAGTAAATCTTAGAACACTAAGGAGAAAAATCATTAAAAAACAGCCAGAAATGTTATTTTTTCATTTGTCAATAGCAGCAATAGGGAAGTCAGAAGATAGTAAAATGTTATCTTCAGACTAGAATTGTACACCCAGCAAAACCACCTCCCAAGAACACGAACACAATTAAAATAATATTTAAACAGGGTGGCACCTGTGGCTCAGTGGGTAGGGCGCTGGCCCCCTATACTGAGCGTGGCGGGTTCAAACCTGGCCCCAGCCAAATTGCAACAACAACAAAAAAAAGCCAGGCTTTGTGGCAGGGGCCTGTGGTCCCAGCTACTCAGGAGGCTGAAGCAAGAGAACCGCCTAAGCACAGGAGTTGGAGGTTGCTATGAGCCGTGTGACACCACAGCACTCTACCAAGGGCGACAAAGTGAGACTCTGTCTCTACAAAATAATAAAAATAATAATAATAATAATAATAATAATAATATTTAAACAAACCCAAACCTAAGAATTTATTCCAAAGATGCCCTTTCAAAAAGAACTGCTAGCTGGCTTGATGATGCATACCGGTAGCCCCAGCTACTCAGGAGGCCGAGGCAGGAGGATGGCCTGAGCCTGGAAGTTTGAGGTTACTGTGAGCTGTGGTCATGCCCGGTGCTCAAGCAAAACCTCATCTCAAAAAAAAAAAAAACTTCTAAAGGATATGCTTCAGGAAAATAAAACAATCCTAAATGACAGTCTGAGACACAAGAAAAGGTAAACAAAAGGTAAATGTAAATACAGATGGACTCTATTGAAACAGCCACAATGTTGAATTTTGGTGTTAAAAACAGAGCAAAATTCTTGAACATCTTATGTCATGGAAAGGATTATGCTACATATACACAGTAATATTCTTTTTTTTTTTTTTTTTTTTCAGACAGAGTCTCAAGCTGTCACCCTTGATAGAGTGCCATGGCATCACAGCTCACAGCAACCTCCAATTCCTGGGCTCAAGCAAGTCTCCTGCCTCAGCCTCCCAAGTAGCTGGGACTACAGGCACCCGCCACAACGCCCGGCCATTTTTTTTTTGGTTGCAGCCGTCATTGTTGCTTGG
>CAUYRH010016347.1:0-36455 GCA_963574655.1 Perodicticus potto | reverse complement strand
AATCACATTACAACAAAGATATCTGCACCAGATTGTTTATTGCAGCCCAATTCATAATTGCTAAGTCATGGAAGAAGCCCAAGAGCCCAACGATACACGAATGGATCAATAAACTTTGGTACATGTATACCATGGAATATTACGCAGCCTTAAAGAAGGATGGTGACTTTTCCTCTTTCATAGTGACATGGATGGGGCTGGAACATGTTCTCCTTAGCAAAGTATCTCTAGAATGGAAGAAAAAGCATCCAATGTATACACCCCTAATATGAAGCAAATTTATATCTTTCAAGCAAAGGCTACAATCCACTTATTGCACAATAAGTTGGGAAACGGGGGGAGGGAGGGAAGGGGCGGGAGAGGGTGGGGGGAGAGATGATAAAGGGTGAGATCACACTTGTGGTGCATATGTGAAGGGTCAGGAGAAATCTTCTAAATACGGATCAAAATTGTTTTCACATAGTAAATGAGAAAATATCATGTATGTTACATTAATCAGGTTGATAAAAATATCTCCGATTGTATGGGAAGCCCACACACTGTACTCCAAGCCTGAATCATTGTACACAGTTATGACTCAATAAAAAATAATTTAAAAAAATATATAATTTCCAGTTGGTTTAGATAATTAATATCATATAATAAAAATCTTACAAAAAAATTCTAGAAAACTACATAAATATTCCAAAAGGAAGAAAAAGCTTCTAACACTCAGATGCTAAAAAAGAAAAGAGAAAATTAATTGAGCATATACAATTTAAAATGTTTTTATATGGCAAAGATACCATAAACAATGTGAATAAACCAAACAATAAACTTGAAAAAAGAAACTTGCATAGCAGAGGAAAAAGCTAATATCTATACTATAAAAAAGACTCAAAAGCTAACAAGAAATCTATAAATAATAAAGAACTGACAGGCGATAGGAGAGAATATTTATACTTATCTGTGAAAATCTATGCGGTTCAAATAATGAAAAGATGCACAAACACATTAGCATTCAAGAAAAGATAGATTAAGGTAATTTCATTTTTTACCATTTTGACTGGCATATATTGAAGTAAACATAAAATCTATTGCTGTCTGGGAGAGGAAAAAATGGCAGGCCCATAAAAATGCTAAAAGGAATCTAAGAGCAATCTCTTAACATCTATAACAAATGCATATATTCTAATAACCCAATAATTTCCTTCCCAATGATCTATCCCACATAAGGCAAAGTTTCATTATATTAGGATGATCTACCAGGTTGTCTGCATCAGCATCGGTCATAGCAAAGGAAAAAACTATCAATAATGAAACGGATAAATACATTATTGTTCTTCCAATCCACTAAAAAAAGGAAAGAAAACTATGTCAGATACTTCAAAAGATTTCTGTGGCATTGCATACTTTATCTCATTTTTGTAACACATTGTTAATGCTCTCTATATGAATATATGCCTCTAAGTGTACACAGGTGTACACAGGAATATGTACATGACTATATGAGCTTGGAGAAACAGTATGAAAGGATGCATTTCAGGTTGCCAACTCGGGTTACCTAGTCGCGCGGCAGGAAGGAAGCTATCTGAATGCAGTGGGGAATGAGAGGAGATACCAAAATGTAATACAAATTTAAAATGAATTAAAGGGAATGCATGATATTATACATTATAAATACACATATGCAAATTGTATTTATGCATAAATTCATTGTGTATGTATGCATTTATGCAAGATTGCATTTATTAATGTATTTTCATTTAGAACTCCATCAGTATGTATGTAAAAATACATGTATGTAAAAAATACTCGCTGTTCTAAAACAGGGAGTGAGCTAAGTCCTTTGTTGACCTTGAGCGAATGGACCCCTTTCCAGAGAATAACTTTCTAAAAAACTTTTCTAGGACTTATAAAGTGAAGATGGACAGGACCTTCAGAGGATTTATAGTTTGGGTGCATTTTCTATTGACTTATTGAAAATGAAGTGAATCATATGCTATTTCTTTTTGAGAAATCTGTATAATTGTGCTGGGGTGCTGATAAACAGAACTTAGGACCTGGGAGATGGAATGAATGAATGTGTCGACAGCAGTGGGAAACACAGAAGGACCCACAGGCTCAGAGTGGAGCTTGTGCGTGTGGTTAGAGCAGACGGCATTGGAGAGGCTGGCTGGGCACTTACAATTGGGCTTCAGCAAGGGCACAGTGGGAGGAGTGGCTAGTAGGGAGGGAGTGTGGTCTTGGGGAGACAGGTATCCATGTAACCACTGTGTGGATTTTAAGGATGAAGGAGAAATCCTTGGAGAAATCCTACCTTTACAGAGAAGAAAGAGAAAATGGGCCTAGAGAGGATGACAAAAGTCAATGCAGGAAAGGTAGAACAGGCTGAAGAAAAATGCCAGTGGAAGCCAAAAGCATTTATCTTCAGGGGGAGGGTGCCTAACCACACCGGCGCAGCTGAGTAGAGAGTGCTCCAGCAGAGAGGGGACTGCTGGACTCGGCTACTGAGTGAGACCCCACTAATCGCGACGGGGTGAGTGAATCCACCAGTGAGCGACAAACGTGGGGGGCCCTATTTGACCCTGGTGACAGTCCCCTCTCCATTGGAGAAGAGCGGAAGGAATTTCAGATGCTGTAGGTGGGACTTGAGGAAGGAGAAAGTCTAAGTCAAATTCAGGGGATACTCGAGAATCCTTTAAGAGACCATTGTCATCACTTTAAGAAGATATTATTAAAACTAATCTGTGCCACCAACATTTTAGTAAAACAGCTCAGAACTCAGAAAGGAAAGTGGTCTGAGGTGAACACGGCCACCCTTTGAGGCTCCTCTAGGGCACCAGGAAAACCATCCTGCCTCACCTTTCACCCCAGCCAAAGTGCAGAGACTTGCTCTGCGTGGGCATCGCCCAGCTTCCTTCAGGAGCAGCTGGCAGCCGCTCAGGGTGCCCCGTATGTCCTCTGACCTCGCAACCTGCAGGTGAGATATCTGCTGGCACCCACACGTGTGGAATCCTGAAATGTGTTTTTATGTGTGTGCACATGTTGAAGGGTGCACACCTTCTTGGATCAAAGAATGAGAGTCAATGGATAAATACCTCCAGTTATTTTTCCTGAGCAGGCACAGGTACTGATGTATATTTTATGTGACTTCTCTGATCCTTTCTTTCAATTAAGGCACTATTTCTCTGATGGCAGCAGAGGCCACCCCCGTAATGTAGTCTTGTATTCCCCTCCCCTTCTCCCCCTTTTCAGTTTCCCTGTCCCTCAGACTCTTCCATGAGTCTAAGGAATTAGACTCTATAAATTATTACACTTAAGCCTTTGTCTTTGGCTCTGTGTTCTGGGGAATGCAACATAAAATAGCTGCTGTTTAAAGAACAGAAAACAGGAAACTGTGTGGTCCAATAAAAGGAATAGGGAATGGAATGGATGCTTTTTTTCCACTAGCAAGTGTTATCCCTCTCTCCTTCCTGCCCTCCCTCCTTCCCTCCTCTTTTCCTTCCTTCCAATAATGAGTGAATTTAGGTCTTCAGTTATCTTTGAAATGTCTGTAATATGTTGAGATTCATAAGTGAACAGCAATAGAAGAAGTAAGTGTTCTGTAATGGATCTTCAATTAATCGCAGAATATACAATGGAGGATAAAAGAATTCAACTAATTTTGAATAAAATACTTTTGTAATTAAAAATCTGTTGGGAGGACAGCCCTAATTTTCCTTTATGTGCCTTGAAAATTGGCCAGGAATTTAAAAGTCTTCCATCATTATACATGGCTTCTGGACTTTCACAGTCCCTTAGCTCTGTGTTAATTTTATGTCCTAAACCGAAGTTATTTCTTCAAGCTTTTTTTCTTCTTTTTTAATATCTCCTATTTTAGTGATTTTTTTGTTGATCATTATTCTGATTATTCTTTTGTTATTTAATTACATGATCTACTGTAACAATTTATGGTATTCTGAAAGCAACTTTTGAACAGAAAAACTCTCTTTTTGACACTGATCTGGGAGATTTCCAAATTTTATCCTCATTTCTTTTGATCTCAAGGTTGTTCAGAAAATTATGTAGTATTAATGGACACCAGAAGAGAGACCTGGACTTGCGCCTTCTCGGTTTATTACATTCAATTAAGAGAGTTCATCCAATTATTACCTCTATTTGCTTAGAGGTTGTCATCTAGCAACAATAGTTTCTCCAAGGGCAGCATCCTAAATTCTCTGTGGCTCATTTATATTTCTGGCTAAATCTATTTGCGCTTTCTTCAAGCAGAAAATTTAAAGCTCTTAAATCAACGGTTCTCAACCTGTGGGTCGCGACCCACAGGAACTGTATTAAAGGTTCGCATCATTAGGAAGGTTGAGAACCAGTCTTAAAGGAAAGCAGGAAATTTGCACTGGGGTACAAATTCGAACTCTATCTTTGCAATTGAATTACCTCTAATTTTGAGTCTATCAAAAGTAAACAGAAACTCGGTAGAAGGAAACTGTGTCTGCATAGGTCTGTCACTTACCACTGGCACCAGTGCACCATTAAAATTGACATCTGGAGAGTTACAGTGTTATGACAATGTATGGAAGCTCGTGGATATTGGTGTCAAGTTGCTGAGACAAAACGCTGACTGTACCACTTATTGTTTGAGTCTAAACAAGTTACTTAATTTCTGTAAGCCTCTATGTCCTCATCTGCATACACAAATATAATATAACTGCAACCACCTCAACAAATTGCTAGGCCTACAGAAAAACTCCATGGGAAGTATTATTGTTATTTATTATAGCTGCTGACATCAACAGTAGTCAATTACAATATATACTCACAATATCTGTGGGTTTATGATAAATGTGAATTCTTTTTTTTGGCAGTTTTTGGCCAGGGCTGGGTTCTAATCCACCACCTTCAGTATATTGGGCCGGCTCCCTACTCCTTTGAGCCACAGGCGCCACCCTAATGTGAATTATCTTTTAAAGATTTTTTTTTTTAAAGTAAGGAAAGAGAGAAGAGCCAGGAAAACTTGGGATTTATTACAAATCAATGCTTTTAGGAGAAGCAATGCTGTGTGTTAGTAAAGATTATGGTTTCTTGAGAATAAAAGCCTGAGTTCAAATCCCAGCTCTGCTACTTATTAGCCCTTAAACGATCTACTTGACCTTTCTGTGCCTATTTGTCTGTTTTCAATGAGAGCTAATTATAGTGCTGACCTCATACAGTTGTTATGAAAGTTTAATTATTTTTCCTAAAGCAGTGCCTGGCGGACTGGGTTCATGGACATGTGACTCGTGCAGTTGCACCAGTGCCGACCTCAGAACAAGCCATGCTTGGGTTAACGTTCACTGTTGCTGTCTTAAAACGCTTAATAATGTCTCATTATTCTTAATTTCAAGCATGTGTGCGAGCCGAGAAGCTGCACTTACTATGCACGTCTACTCTCCTCCTTGCTGCTATGTTAGCGCAGACCATTTGTGAAGCCCCATGAGCACAGAATTCCGGTGGACCCATTGTGGGAGCTCAGCGAGACTCAGAGCAAGCACAGTGTAAATGTGTCGCATCTACAAATGACTAAATGAAAGCTCCATGGCACCATGATTTTTGTCCAAAATAGAACTTCTTTCAAAGGCTAAAAGAAAACAATGGCATTCCAAGAGGCACAAGTGACAAAAAACCCCCTATCATTGTCCTACTCATTTTACTTCTCTTTATTAGCCAAGCGCTTATGCTGAAAATTATGAGATAGAGGGAAAAAGAAAATATTTTTTTTCCTTTCAGTTCTTCCTTGCTTATCGGTCAACTAAAAGTAGATGGTGTTGGTAGAATGTACATGTATCAAGACATGGAATAAAAACAGCTGGGTTACTTTTGTGCAGAGTTTCTTCTGTTTTATCAAGGAAAAAAATAAATGTGCTTATACAACCTGTCAGATACGTGAATTGCACAAGGTCAAAAATTGGATGTAGGAGATAAATGATGTTATATTTTTATTTAAAACCAATATTGTACACTATGAAGGTCAATGAAGTTTGGGCCAAAAATGTAAAAAACTAATTTTTCCCTTTTTACAATGCATTAAATTGCAAAATGAAAAACACTATGAAAGTCAAAAGACAAATTGAGAAAGAAAGAACAAGTCTTTGTATTTTAAGACCTTTAATAGCACTTTTTCTTGTTTTTTAAATAAAGAGCTCTACATTCTCGGCTCGGCGCCTGTGGCTTAATGGGCTAAGGCGCCAGCCATGTACATGCCAACCTGGCGGGTTTGAATCCAGCCCAGGCCCACCAAATAACAATGATGGCTGCAACCAAAAAATAGCCGGGCATTGTGGTGGGCACCTGTAGTCCCAGCTACTTGGGAGGTGGAGGCAAGAGACTCGCTTGAGCCCAGGAATTGGGGGTTGCTGTGAACTGTGATTCCACAGTATTCTATCCAGGGTGACAGCTTGAAGCTCTGTCTCAAAAAAAAAAAAAAAAAAAAAAAAAGAGCTCTACATTCTCATTTGTACAGAGCTCTGAAAATTATAAAGCTGGGCCCAGAGCTTGCACATCATAAATACTCTATGTATATCACTATGTATATATGTGCAGACACATATGGATATATAACTGAAAGGAAATTAGCAGTGGCTTCAGATTTTTATATTGGAATATTGCATTCCTAAAAGGAAAACCCAGGATTTCTACCCTGAAAGAAAAATATTCAAACAAGGTAAAATGGCTTACTCTGTACCTGAACTTGGGCCTATGAGTTTGATATTTATCATAGGGCTCATATGCTCATTACTCTTAGATTGGGAATTTTATTTTTCCTATTCCGTAGATAGTCCTAAATAGCCAGATTTAGGGCAAGAAGCTTACTTTGTTTGTTCCTTTCACTATCTCTCTGGCACTTTTCAGTGTTTCTGTAAAGGACTTTATAGTTTTGTAAACACTTTCAAATACATTATTTTATCTCAACCCCATAATCCTTTTGAAGAAGGTAGTGGAAAAGCTAAAAAAATAATGTGTATGGCCTGCTAGTTACCAGCTTCCCCAGGAGGAGTGTTGCCTGCTGAGTTCATCACAGCCCAGGGTCTGACCCTCCATGTCACAGATTCAGAAAACAGACAGTGTCAGTTTCCCAGCGCTGTAGTGGACTTACCCACGCTGATTTACATCAGCTAAATCCATGGGAGCATGAAGCATCGAATCCAGAAAGCCAATGCTGTAATTTATAGAGAGAAATGGAACTTCCCAGCACACCAGAACATTCTTCCCCTGCAGACAAACATCCTGGGAAGCTCGATTATTAGAAGGTAGCTGGTGAGCATGGAATCAGAGCGAGAAGACCGGGTTAGGTAATTCATGTGTGTGAAGGCCTCAGCTCTGATGGTCTGATAGATCTGTCTCAACAAAATGAGAACTGGGCATATTTGTATCATGTTATCATGGAGGACACTTTGTTCTCCAGTCAGTGCTGAAGGCAAAGTGATAATTTATATCTTCTTTTCTCTTAGACTCCTTGCTGATTGATTCACTTCCTGATGGACTCATTCTTTTTTGAGATATGTGATTTTTATCATATAGTAACAGCCAGATTCTTTCTTTCTTGGTTCTGGCACAGAGAACATTGTTCCCTCCCTGAGGTGTTTTTCACATAGAATGAATTTCATAGAATGTGTGCCGGGTTTACGGTTTAATTCCTAGCTTTTAGGGCAGCGTGACTCTCACCCCGTGCTTCGGGCAGCACTGTCCTCATTTTATAATACGGGTTTCAGGAATGTTAATAACCTGATTTGAGAAAGAAACCCTTTCTTTTTACAGTATTTTTCTTTGAAGCCAAGTGTAAAGTTCTTCTTTCTACTGTATTATGCTATACTAGATCTGTCTTCTTGAAATTTAAATACCTTTTTAAAGTAGCATCTCCTTGAGCTGACCTACAAAGACAACAGGGTCTTTCTCGTAGCTTTTTCTGAGTTTGTTTTTTCTCTTCCTCTCACTTACACTCCTCTTCAGCCAAACTCCTGGGTTTTGTCCTCAGAAATTTTACATGTTTTTTTTTCCTGCTGCCTGGAATGCTCTTCACTCAGATGTGCCCTTTATCCCACTATTTCCTTCATTCAGCAGGACACTCAAATTCAGCCACCTATCTAAAATGATGCCACTGGCCTTCTCTGTCCCCTTACCACACTTCCCTTCATTAACATTAACTTACTATATTATCTTTACATTTTTTACTATATCCCATTTAAATTTTGTACACCTATTTTCTTGTTTATTATCTGGCTTTCCAATAAGCTTCAAAGGCAGTTTATTTGTTTTACTCACTGCTGTATCCTCAGTCTCTTAAACAGTTGCACCACAATGGGCGATTGTGAAATGAAAAAGTAAATGTAGGACACTTCATCAATTCCGGTCCTTAGTGGGTGCTGATAACGTGGGGCTCTGTTGTCTGACATCCTGTACTATACTCAGAACAGGTGTTCAGTAAATTCATGTTCAATGGAGAGACAGGTATGAATAATGAATTGCTATGGGATTTGAAAGGAGGAAAAAGTCATTTTTAGTTGGATCAGAAATCAGAAAAAGCTTCTTGAAAAAGTTAGCTTTTTAAACTGGATCTTGAAAGATGTTTGACTTATTCCTGTGGTGTGGGGATAAAAGGTGCTGAATACATTTGTCCTGTGCTCCATAGCACTGTCTACCCTGCCGTCTTAACCTTCTAGAAACAAGCTAGAAAGGGAAGGTTCATCTATGCACAGATGCACACATACTCACCACTATACAGGGTGGCCATCAAGTTCATGTTTTACTATTTTAAATTGCACATGAACTTGATGGCCAACATGTACGTTCATTATGTATTTTTGTGTGTGTATACACACACACGCATGTGGGTCACTATGAAAGTTTTTGAGACAGACTCTGTTATGGTCCATTATTTCACTTCTAAGAAACACAGTTGACAGCATCCTTTCTGATTCATCTGTTTGAGTTTGAACTTGCTCATCTTATCAGTGTTGCTGGGAGGGCTTCATTTGTTTCCATGCATTTGGATTTTACATTTCTTAATTTTTGTGTATCCCAATTTTCATAATGACTCCTGAATATAATGAATAGATGAAAAGAAAAAGTACTACAAAATTTACAAAAGACAAGCTTATGATAAAAATATGACACTAAGGATTTTAAGTCAGGATTTGAGGCAAAAATTAGGCTTATTCTGTGATTATGTCTGTGAGTTATTACAGAATTGCCAATGAGGTACAGATTCCTTCAGCCAAACTTGAAGCCTATATTTTTCTATAGGGGAAAGTTGGAGTCATCAGTGTTTATATAGTTTAGAATGAGTTTTAAATTCATAACCAAATTTATTATGGAATGTTGGAAAAAAATCAGTGGTCAAAAGCAGGTACAGGATGTTGGAAGAGTTTTCCTAACGTCATGATGAGATCTTATTAGTCTTGAGAGGATTTTAGTAATTAAGCTCTGCACTACTGGTGACCTGAAGATAATTCAAAATCATGTATCTTTATGACAGGAAATCGCCCCTTGAAAATAACCTCATAGGAATGTGGTACCATGAAACAGCAATTGGAGTTTTTATATCTGTTAGTTATAGGTGAAGTGTGGCATTTAAGTTTCTCTCTAGAACTTATTCCACATGAAAACTCTCCCCCGGCCACAGGTTCAATGTTTTTTGCTGTATCTCTACCCCTGATGTTGCCTTATTCTTTGGGTTCATCATCTCTACCTAAAGATGCAACAAGTACATCAAAATTAATCAGGCTAAACTGAGCGCATCAAGCTCTACCCAGCCCCAACCCCATCCCTACCCCATTAAGAGCACTGCCGTCCAGCTAGAAATGTGGGTAAAGAAACAGTTAAGGAAGAGTATTTGGTGGGACCATATCTACGGTGCATCTTACAAGGGTACATGTGAAATTTACTAGGTGCGGAATATAAATGTCTTAACACAGTAACTAAGAAAATGCTGTGAAGGCTATGTTAACCAGTTTGATGAAAACATTTCAAATTGTATATAAAACCAGCACATTGTACCCCATGATTGCATTAACATACACAGCTATGATTTAATAAAAAAGCAAAAACAAAAATAGTTAAGGGCCGTGTTTGAAGTGCCACTGTGGTACTCCCTGCCTATGAGGACATGGATTAAATTTAACTGCTGTTTGTTTCAAAGGGGGATTTGAATAATACGTACCTGCTATGCACTGAATGTTTGTGTCCCCCTCAAATTCATATTATGAAAACCTAACCACTAGTGTTGAGAAGGAACACTAAGAAATGGGCTTCACTGGGGGTGGGAGGAAAACCTGGCTGGAGGGCTCTAAGAACATGGGCATGAAGTAACATAGGTAATGAATGATCAGTAGAAAGAGACCATCAATGATCAATAGAAAAGGACAATATTGCCTTGGACATGCAGGGAGGCCAATGAAAGACTTGTAGCCAATTTCAAATATTTATACCCCTGCAGACCTTTGTCTCCATCTCTCCTCTCTCACTTTTTCTCCTCCATGGGAGGGGCTCTCTTCCAACTCTCTTTGGCAGTGCTCTAAACTTTCTTTTTGTTCTTAAATAAAATCTCTTTTTGTCACCTGAAAATTTGTGTAGATTACTTTTGCTTTTTATCCACACTGCCTATGCCATTCCAGTTTTATTTTCAACTTCACTCACTTTTACTTTCCATTACTGCTGTGGCTCAGTTGAACTTTCTGGCTTAGCTCAGTAATCGAACCAGGTCAAGTGGGTTTGGGGAACTGGGATGCCTGACTCCCAGTGATGTGATGGCATTTGGAGATGGGATCTGTGAGAAGTAATTAGGTTATAAGAAAAGACACAAAGTCCAGTGGAGGTGGCTCATGCCTATAATTCTAGCACTCTGGGAGGCCCAAGTGGGTGGATTGTCTGAGCTCAGGAGTTGGAGACCAGCCTGAGCCAGAGCAAGATCCTGTCTTTAAAGATAGCAGACATTACAGGATGGGTGCCTGTAATCCCAGTTACCTGGAGGCTGAGGCAAGAGGATCGCTTGAGCACAAGAGTTTGAGGTTGCTGTTATCACCACTGCACTTTACTGAGGGAGACAATATAAACAGACTCTAAGACTCTGTCTCCAAGGGAAAAAAAAAAGACACGAGCTTGCTGATTCTTTCTCTCTCCACATGTGAGGACATACCCAGGAAGGGTCCCTGGCCCTTACCAGGCACTGGACTTGCCAACACCAATTGGTGGGACTTCATAGCCACTGAAAACTATATTTCTCCTGTTTAAGCTGCCCAGGTTATGGTATTTTTGTTATAGCAGTCCAACGGATGAGAGCAGGACCATACTGGATTATTGCAGAGTAAGGTAATGTTTGATTCTAGTCCTTACTATGTGTGCGACAGATGTTCACGTTTGACATTGGCCTTGATGGAGGAAGTAATTCAGTCCAGATTGTAGATTGTGCCTGTTTTCTCTTTGCTTCCCACCGAAAGGCTTTACCTCTGGTCTCCCATTCTTCCTGTTGTGAAAACTTAGCTCTCACCCTAAAGCTGATCATGAATAGTTTAGGAATTAATTTTTAAATTGGAAATGTTGTAATAAACTGTCACTGAGTTGTGCTGATTATTATTTGAAATAGAGGTTATTGTGGTCTTTGCTTTAAGAAGATGGATTAAAGAAATTAACGTTTAAATTGGAAATGTTGTAATAGATTGTCACTGAGTTGTGCTATTATTTAAAATAAGGGTTATTGGGCAGTACCTGTGGCCTAGTGGGTAGGGCACCGGCCCCATATACTGAGGTTTCCAGGTTCAAACTCGGCCCTGGCCAAACTGCAACAAACAAATAGCCAGGCGTTGGGGCAGGCACCTGCAGTCCCAGCTGCTTGGGAGGCTAAGGCAAGAGAATCACCTAAGCCCAAGAGCTGGAGGTTGCTGTGAGCTGTAACACCATGGCACTTTACCGAGGGTGACAAAGTGAGATGCTGTCTCTAAAAATAAAATAAAATAAAATAAAATAAAATAAAATAAAATAAAATAAAATAAGTTATTGTGATCATTTACTGTACACCATTATGTATAAAACTAATTTGGAAATGGAAGAGCAAAACAGTCTTGGAGAGGCTGCCCTCACTGTTCTCCAGAGTCCTGGCCTTCTGATAAAGTTTGGTGAACCTACCCACTATCTCTCCATATTATTGGCTGACAGTGGCAGGTGGCCAGACCCTCTTTGTCCAGTAACACCACATTCTGGCCGAAAGTGGGCACAGGACAAAGAGAATTTATCATTTTTTCAAAATCAATTGGTAAGAAAATCATTGCTCCAGTTATAAAGGTGAGAGAGGATACCCAAGAAAGGTGAGGTCCAGGAGAACAGGTCTTCTCAAGGAGACCACAAGGAAACACCTGCAGGGTCCTCTCCATGGTGACTCAGCTCTCGGGAATTTGTAAACTTAACTTCCTGGAACTTGGAAATTTCCAAGTTCTGTGAAATCCTGTAGTTCTGTAGGGGCTGGAATAGCATCTCCAGCTTGATTCAAACTGGCCAGTAAGAAGGGTACCTGTGGGGTGGAACTTTTTGACTGTCAGTAAAAAGGGAAAGACCAAGTCAGTTGGGGAGTGCGGCCATTTGGAATTCTTCCCTGCTGTAAGCTCCCAGCTGGTGACTAAAGCCCTTTCTCTTATAAATGTGATGCTTGGGTGCTCTTTCTCTCCTTTAGGCCTCGTCTTTCTGCAACAAAAGGACACTTAATGCCAATGAATGAAGTGTTCTTGCTAGAGCCTCATCTTCCTTTCACACGTAAAGGAAGCGGGGCCTTAGGCAGGTTAAAGTTAGCCTAGGTAAGTGAAAATAACCTGGGAATGTCCGGCTTGAAGTCTGAGAGCAGTGGGAGCCCTGAAACACCTTCGTCTAGGAGTGCCCTTCCTCTGCATAGCCCATGTGCTTTCCCCATTAGAGACTATTCAAATTCCAGATGCTGTTTGTTAGCATCCTCCTGTACCACCTACAAACTGTTGTTTTCTAAATCATTAGCATAATTAGGACTCTTTTTATAGCCCAGGGAAAGTGGGCCATTCTCTCCCTTTGTGATGCTGATCACTTCCCACTCAGCTATTGCAGGTCTATTGTGATGAGCTACTGCAGTGGAATTGATTTGAGCACAACCTGTCACCACAGTCCTGACAGGGTTATTAGGTGACAAATGCATTGTGTTTGTGAAGGAGGACACTTGTTGCAGTGGGGAGCACAGTACCCTAGAAGTCAGGAAACCAGGGTTCTCCTTAGGAACTGTGTGAGGTTTACATGTTGCTTAATTTCCTTTTCTGTAATTGAGAATGTTGTCTTACATGATCTTTAGATTTACAGCCGCCTAAATGTCTTCATGGTTTGCTAAAGTGTTTTCCAGTGAGTGTGAACTCCTAGTATTAGAATGGGAGGTCTTGAAATTGAGTTTAGAGAATGCATTTTGGACCCAACCAAGCCTTCACAGTCTCTGTCTCTATTACATACAATGTGTACATTTCGGTATTTTGCAAACTTACCTGTAAAACTGACAAAATAATAGTTCATTCCTCACAATGGTGTTGTGAAGATTAAAATAAATGTTGCGCAGAAATAGCAAAAATGACTTCTTTTCCTTTGGGCTAAAAGCAAAGCTAAGCGTAATACTGAATATCATTTATTGGGGAGAGGGGAGATTCAGAGAGAGAGAGAATAAATATTCCAAAATCAACTGATATTTTAACCTTCACAGTTGGAGATGAAATGCAAAGAAAAAGAAAGGATTCCAGGCCTTACATTGGAGGTGAGCTTCACTGACCTTCATTCCAAACATGAATGAACAATAGACAGTTTTCTATGTCTAAGCATTTAGAATATTTTAAAGTGATTTTTCTTTGGCCCCAAAAGCATACTCCTTGCTTGAGGGTAAAACATGCTTTTCGCTTAGGGGGTGGGTGGGCAGGCATCAGGATAGGCTTACCTATCTAAACACTTCTGAAAACTTTAAAAGTTCCTAAATGCAGATAATTATTCTAATGGAGGGATTATCTATGCATGTGTATAAATGTGAGTATCTGTCAGTGTATTTGTCAGTTATTATTTTTAATTTCTTTTCAAAGCATGCACATCCCCCAATTAAAAAAAAGAAAAGTTAAAAAAGTCTCCCTCTTGGCCTCATTCACATATTTTTCTACAGTCCCCTGCAAACTCTTCCCCCCAAACAGAGTATTTCTGTGATAGTTTCTTGTGTATTTTCCATTTGCTCCATTTGTTTTCATGAAAGGTATGTTTGTGAAGGAGAACATTTGTTGCAGTGGGGAGCAGAGTACCCTGTCCTGAGAGAGGACACCCCAGGAGGGTGAGGTCCAGGAGAACAGGTCTTCTCAGGAGGCCACATGATACCTGCAGGGTCCTCTCCATGGGGACTCAGGTCTTGGGAATTTATGAACTTAACTTCCTAGAACTTGGAAATTTCCACTTCTGTGAAATCCTGTAGTTCTGAGGGGGCTGGAATAGCATCTCCCGCTTAATTCAAACTGGCCAATGAAGTTCCAATGTGGGTTGGAACTTCTTGACTGTAGATAAAAAGAGAAAGGCCAAGCCAGTCGGAAAGTGTGGCCTTTTGGAATTCTTCTATGCCATAATCTCCCAGCTGATGAATAAAGCACTTCCTCTTATAAACATGGTGTTTGGGTATGCTTTCTCTCTGTTGGGCCTCATCTTCCTGCAACAGTCCTATATAATGGAACAGATTATATTTTCAAAAAGTTGTGGCAACAATAACTCCCATGCCATCTACCTTTCTTCCAGTGTGACTTGAATATTTCCTCTATCAAGAGAGGGGTTGATGTTCTCTCTCCTTGAATCCAAGTGGGCTTTCAACCACAGAGAAAATGATGCTATGTCAAGAGACGAAAATATAAAAGGTGGTATAATTTGTCCTGGTCATCTTTTTTAGATATTGCTCTTAGAACCCTAAGAGTGTAAAGAAGCCCCAGCAATCTCATGGAGATGCGGCACTTATGGGAGGAATGTGCCTCTAGCTCCAACTGAGGATCCAAAAGCCAGTGGAAAGCACCAGACATATGAATTATGAATTAGCAATGAAGGAATTTAGCCTGGAGTAGGGAAGGCAACATCCAGCCTGCAGGGCTTCCCAATTGAGGCCCCAACCTGATGAAATAAGAACTAAATCGTCCCTACTAGTCCCTTTCAGAGTTC
Organism: Perodicticus potto; assembly: GCA_963574655.1. Taxonomy (NCBI): domain Eukaryota; kingdom Metazoa; phylum Chordata; class Mammalia; order Primates; family Lorisidae; genus Perodicticus; species Perodicticus potto. The sequence continues at coordinate 21,275 of CAUYRH010016347.1, read as the reverse complement.
TTGACTCAAAGAATCCATGAACATAATAAATGGCTATTTCAGCATTTTATGTCAGCAAGTTTGGAAAGGTTTGCTATGCAGCAGTAGTTATCTAGAACAGAGCTGCCACATGCTTTTTTTTTCTTGGCTTTATAATATTCTCTGGTAGAGCTCATATGTATCTAACTGTATCTCCACTGATGCTGATTGGGCATTTAAAACTTTTGCCGTTTGAAAAATAGTAAGAAGCACATTCTGCCCTATGATTGCACCAATGTACACAATTATGATCGAATAAAATTATTGAAAAAAATAAAAATTAAAAAAAGAAAAAAAAAAAAAAGAAAAAACATTTCTAGTAAGTAACCTTTTCCAAATAGAATTAGATATATTTATGAATAAATTTCCTGAAGTGGGATTTCTGAAGCAGTTTAATTCCCAATTGGCTTTTATAGGAGTTGTCTGCATTTGAATCACATCTGCAAATCTAAGAGTGCTGTCTCATAACAGTCTTATTGAACTATGTTGTGGTATTTTCAGATTCTTTGCAATTCTAATAAGTAAAATATGGGATCTCATAGGTATCCTTGCATTCTTTTATCATGTGTGAATGTGAACAACTTTTCGTGTGAATGTCCTTTTATGTAAACTTTCTCTTTAGAGCCTGTTTTCATTTCCTGGTGTTCTTCATGTATATCCAGTAAATTAGTCCAATATCTACAAAATCATTTACAAATATTTTCCTATTTGTCATTTTTTTTTACTGTCCTTGCAAGTTTTTGATTTTTTACATAGTGTAGGTTATCAGTCCTTTTTTTTTTTTTAATGGCTTCTGAATTCTGAGCCTTGATATAAAAATATTCTTTCCCTTTCCAATGTTATGAAGTATTTTTCTGTCCATATAAATCATTATATACAACGGCTGTCTGGAAATTGTTCAGCTATGTATGTCTCTATTTTTCATAGTACATGGCTGGATACTTTCTGGACAGCTCACATATGTCATGTATGTATCCTATACATAAAATATATTTATTCGTAAATATATCTAAAATTATATACATATTAGTAATATAGAAATTCTCGTCTGCAGCCATACCACACTGAACACGTCCGATCTCGTCTGATCTCGGAAGCTAAGCAGGGTCGGGCCTGGTTACTACTTGGATGGGAGAAATTCTCTATCAGTACGTATCACTCACATATATGTATATACATGCATTACATAATTATATATATTAGTTTTATATATAGAAGGTACCAAAAAATGCATACATATTTCAAGAGATGCTATGTATGTTTTACTTTTTGAATTGAAGGTATGGTTATTGGACACATGTACCCATGTGTACAGAATCTCAAAGATGTGAGATTCTATACACATCTATTTTACTTGCAGTTCATACACCTTTTGGGAATGAGCAATTTTAATTTCACAAGGTCTCTTAAAATGTGTATTCCATTTTTTGGCACCCCCAGTGTAAACATTAGTAATGTAGAAATTCCTCATTATGTGTTTCATAAGTGTATTTGTAAAAACAAGTATGTTGGCTTTATATATCAATATAAACATTGGTTTCATACTGTGCACCAATAGTAATATACACATTAGTGAATTAGTTATATGTGCATATTTATACAATTCACTAAGTGTTGACTACTGTTCAATACTATACATTAAATACTGTTTAATACGTTTTTTTAAAAATTGAGAATGGGTGCTGAAGATGGCACATATCAGCCTGTTTTAAGATGATCACTGATCACACGTTGTATTTCGCCCAATAAACTCTTAATAATATGATGAATTTTAGATTTAGACCATTCTTTTCTTTTTTGCAATCTGGTCAGGTCTTGGTTTCATCGTCATCATTCCTTGGTAGAAGAATTTGAACACTTTCTTCTTAATCTGTTGGAATCATGGCCTCCTTAATGGTTTGTTTAAAGTAGAGCATAGTTTGTGCCAAACATCACTTATGAGGCTCTAAGAGACTAAGGTGTGCTGGTACTGACAAACCTCGAGAAACACCTGGCTGCAAATACCTCAAACATAAATCAAAGATTCAGGACTTCTGATTTAGTACTGTGGTTATGGAATTGTTAGCAGTCTGCAGTCACTTAACATTTTCATTTCTTCTTTTCTTCACTTAATGTTAAATTTTCTAATGATATTTCCAAATCAGTGATTCATAAACTTCATAGTAATACACTTCACGAATGTTGAATATAAGGTTGATGAAAACGTATATTCATAATAAACATAAAAAGATAATCTCTTTTTTCCACCTTCATATCCCTTCTTCCCCAGAATTCCCTTTACCCCCAAGCACATTAACAATGCCAAAGTTTTGCTCCTGGAGTTTTATGGACCACAGTTCCTTTCTTCCTCCCAGTCGTTGCTTTCTCATAAAGACCGCAATCAACTCTATCCTTTATTTACTTAGTCTTCATGTGCAAAGAGTATGCTTGTGGATTTCTTTTATTTTTATTTTATTTTATTTTTTTTTTGAGACAGAGCCTCAAGCTGTCACCCCTGGTAGAGTGCTGTGGCATCACAGCTCACAGCAACCTCCAATTCCTGGGCTCAAGCGATTTTCCTGCCTCTGCCTCCCAAGTACCTGGGACTATAGGCACCTGCCACAACTCCCGGCTATTTTTTGGTTGCAGCCGTCATTGTTGTTTGGCGGGCCTGGGCTGGCTTCAAACTCTCCAGGTCAGTTATATGTGGCTGGCGCCTTAGCACTTGAGCCACACGTGCCAAGCCAGATTTCTTTATTTTTTAATGAAATACTTATTTCAGTTGTTTTCAGAACAGGGTCTTTGTATGGTAAAATTTAATGCCTTTATTCAGCTCTCAGAATTAGATAATAGTATTGGCAAAAATACAATTCTAGATTCAAAATTCTCCCTCTTCAACACCTTGCACATTCTACTCCATTACATTCTGTCTGTAGTGTCCAGAAGCTGATAGGAATTTGACATCTTTTTCTTTGTGGAATTGCTCCTTATCTAGAGAAACTTCTGGAAATGTTTATTTTTCCTCAGTATTCTACTCATTTTCTTTAAAAGAAAATTTTATCTTTAATCCTGTGACTAATTTTTAAAATATCATTTCTCTACATTCTTTTTTTTTTTTTATCATTCCCAGACACCTATTACACATAGCTTAAGTGGTTTATATTTTTTAAATTTTTAATATTTTATCATTCTTAATGACTTTTGAGATAATTCCTTAACCTGATTTTCTAAGTAATGGTTTTATTATTCTAGTATATAACTATTTTGTTATATATCTTACCGATTAAGCTCTTTACATTTTTGAACATATATTTCAACTTTGTCATGCTTCATGCTACTGGTATCTTCCCTTACTCTTTTACAGTATTTTAAATACTTATAAAAAATTAAGCTATTTGGTCCAATATTTGTATTTCATCCAGCATAGGTTGTCTATTTTGCACTTTCTCTCGCTTTCTTTTAAGTTGTACTTGTACTCTTAAATGTCTGGTTATCTTTATTGTAAGCAGTAAATAGACAAACTTGACTCATTCTGGTTTTATGCTCTTAATCATTACAGCGTACTCTATGTCCATTCCATAGAAAATTTGTGGATGGCAAAAACCAGTTTCAACTCTCCCAGTTGAAATGCCTTTGGACTCTGTAGCCCAAACTCATAGGCAACTTGAGTCTTATTCCCTTTACCTTGAAACCATGAGGGAAAATACATGTATTTCACATCTTTCAGCTTTCAGCTATTCCCTAGGTTAATATCCTATTTTTCACAGGTAGCAGCAAAATAAAAGCTTTTTTTGTTCTAGAAACAGAATGTAAAGCCTGTGTGCTTTAAGGCCATGACTTTAAATTTCCTTTTCTAAGTCCTCTGTTATTGTAGGCCAAGTTGATTTCAAAATCTATGGCTTCACCCAGACCACAAAATGTCAAGCTGGTGTAAAACCTGAGGGTGCGTTTTGAGGATTGTAAGAGGCTTGTTTGCCTGGGTCCAGGGCCAGGTGCTTAAGCTGCTAGGCCCAGGGTAAAATGAAGATAAGAAGACTCTTATTCAAAAAGCCAGAAAAGTGCATGACAGGTACTAAAATAAAAATCTTTCCCCTTTCTTGGGTGGTCTGACTCTCTTGACTTGTCAAAGCAGTGTTTTTTGTTTGCTTTTGGATGTTAGTCTAAGTAGGAAAAATTTATATTTTATCTTGTTCCCTTCGGGCGCCTGCCCATAGTTCTCAGGAAACTCCACATGCTCCAGTTTCCACAATCTGCAAGCTACAGCTCCCACACCCAACCAGAAAATGACATTGTAAATCATTAGCATGCCTCTGACCATTCACCTTTATATTGCACAGTGACAATTTTAATGCAAATTTAAGTGTTTAAGTTATATATGGTATCACCAAAATTACACAGTTCATATTTCTCAGTACCTGCATATATACTTTGTTTTACCAGAACAGAGGAAATGTTGCACAAAAACTAACTCTTTTGATACTACCTGATAACACGCAGATTTTAACAACATCCTCTATCCTTGGCTTTTAGATAAGAAAGACTGAAGGGTAAACAAACTATAGATAAGCAAAAGGAGTGGAAAAGGTTAGAACAGGTTTTCTTGGTCATCCCATCTCTTAGAATCCCATTATCTCTGGTTTGAAGCAAATTCTGTTTTAACCTACCGCTGAAGTTGCCCTGGATATACGTACATATGTACATCGTATACATACACACATATGTATAATTTCACCTGCTGTACATGAATTTAATTTCCTTCCATTTTTTTTTTTTTTTGCATACACATATGCCCCTTCTCATTTCCTGGCTGAGCAAATGGAGCAGGAAATATTGGCCAGTCTGCTGCTCAGACCGCCACACCCCACCAAACTGGTATACTGTTGACTCGCGCTTAGTTTTCTTTTCATTCTGTACAACTGTAGTTGTTGCAATCCCTGATGGATGATTATCTAGGTCTGTAAGAACATATACTTGAGAAGTAAGCACAACCGTCCGAAGGACAGGAGGGAGAAGGGGAAGGAGGGAGGAGGCAGGGGTGGACCTGAAGGTCACCTGGCCTTTCAGGAAGCACTGGGCAGTGTGGCTGTTTAGTTAGAGCTGCAGACTCTGGTCTGATCTGCACATTGTCCAGAAAAGTGTTCTGCACATTTAGGAAACTTTGGCCAGGGCTAGGGATGTATGAACATCTAGAAAAGATTCTTCTAGAGACTACCTTTCTCTCTCCCAAGTATTCTCCCTCTAGAACGCCTGTTTCAAACCACACTCTATGTCTGCATTAACACAAATATCTAACACTCTAGCCATTCTCTCTATTCACTTCTAGACCCAGGACAGTGTAACTGTGTATTTTAAAAAGTAGAGTAATTCATAAAGCAACTCATTTTTTTTTTCTCTTCTTTAAATCCAAACTCCCTTGGTGGCCTAGTTCTTTCCTGACATTTGATAAAAATGTGGGATGTTTCCATAGTTTCCCCAGCCTCCTGGATATAGTAGATTTTTTAAAAGTCCCCATGTCACAAGAACAGTAATTAAAATAAATCCTCCAGTGTAGCAAAACTTTCTTACTCATTTCCAAGTTTACACACCTCCCTACCTCCAGTTGGGAACCTGCAGTAGTGGGTGATTTTTTCCCCTTTTTTTCAACCCATCATCTTTTACTTCTCCTTTTCTGTCCCTTCACACGAGGCAGCCTCTAACCTCACCAAGTTTAGAGTGGAGAGATGGAGGAGGAAGTGTGTTGTAGAAAATACTTTTGTCAACTGATTTTCTTTTGAAATGGCATGTTGCCCTTTCTGGGTTGATAGTTTACAGCCGACGATCTCTCATGGGATTCTTCCCTAGGTTATAGACAAATCCACTTCTTTAGAAAGGAGCACTTTTTTAGTAGGGGGGTGAGGTGTTTCCTTGGAGTGTCCACCTGTGTTTCTTTGCTCAATATGTGGTATCTGGGGATATAGATCCTTTTAGCTGTTTTCTTGGGCAGAAACCTGAATTACCCCAGGCTTGATCCTGGTGAGTGGTTCATATTTTGTTGTTGGCCCTTAGGATTTAATCTCATTTCAACATCTCATTGCTGTATAATGGAGAAAATGAAGCCAGGGAGGCAGCATGGTGGTTAAAGTCAAGGCTTTGTATTCACATTCTGCCTCTTCAACTGAACAGCTGTGTGACTTGGTATAACTTACATGTTTGACTTCTCTGAGCCTCAATTTCATTGTCTGTAAAGTGGGACAATAATTCCTAATTCAGAGGCTTATTTATCAATGAAATAATTAAAATATCTAGCACATAGAAACTCAACTAAGATGGAATGTTCCATGTGATCTATAATTTCTAAGCAATTATATGGTCCTGGATTTACCCAGTGCTCTGGGAAGAAGGAAGTGGCCCAATACTAGACTCAACATTATTCTCCCTGGAAGATTTGAAACTGGTTTTCAAAACCTCACCAGCCATTTAAGAATAGTTCCTTATTTGATGGGTAATATTTGCAGTTTTCAGCCTTGTTAAGTAATTTCTCATTTTATCTGTGAGATACCCCTGTGAAGCTGGCAGAAGGATTTGGCTGTCCTTATCCATGGGTTCTATACCCTTGGATTCAACCAACCAAAGATTGAAAGTATTAAGAAAAAGTGTATCTGTACTGAACCTGTACGGATTCTTTTCTTGTTATATTATTCCCTAAAAAAATAGGATATAAAAACTATTTATGTGACTTTTATATTGTATTAGGTGTGATAAGTAATCTAGAGATGATTTCAAGCATATGGGAGGATGTGCCAAGGTTAATTGCAGATACTGTACCATTGTTCATCAGGAACTGAGCATGCACAGATTTTAAGTTCCAGGGAGGTCCTTAAACAAATCCCCAGGGATACTGAGGGGCGACCGTATATGCCCGTCTTTCTAGATGAAGTGTTTGGGGTGTATTAGGAACAAAGACCATAATGCTAGCACTGAACCCAGAACCCAGGTCATCTGTCTGCCCAGTGATTTTCAGGCTGCACCTGCTATCCTCTACTGTCACAGCATTATTTGCCAAGTGAGTTTCAAGCTCAGTATTTAGGTGAGAGAGATATTATTTCTTGTGGTGATGGTCTATTTGGAGGCTTTAGAAGACACAAACATTCCTTGCTTGGGTTTTAATCTGTGCAGGTGCCTTCTGGGGCGAGTGGGCAGGAATGTCTCTGGTGAATTACAGGCCTGCTCTGTCTCATTAGGGTGCTGGTCTCTTTTCTCCTTTAGACAGCACGGGGTTTCTCTAAAATTCGTCCTGTTGACATGCCAGTAACGGAGAACATGTTGATATCCAGCTGTTGCTTTCATTACCAATTTGTTTTAATTGGTTTCACACTGTTTTCACTTCACTGTTTTGTGCAGTGTTGGTTTAACTCTGTCTAAAACCAGCCTGGCTTGGGCTATAAACCTTTTATGAGGGGAACTTGCTGATGTGTGGAAAGTCACAGGCAGCTGGCTGGACCTGGCTGGTAAGTCTGGAACATTCCAGCCCTGACCTTAACCATTCAATGATTTTGCTTACTCTTTCAATGTCTCTTTTTAAAAATGTGATCTCTAAAAACTCAGGGAAAGACTATTTCTCAGGCCAAACCTCTAACACCATTTATTCTTAATGTGTAAGTGACATATTGTTAAACTGAGAATTAGATGAAGCTTGGAATGAAGAGTGTTTGGCAATAATTGCTATTGGGAAGGGAAAAGGCGCTTACAATTTAAATGATCACGAATAGGACATTTTGTTCTAGTCAGTGTCACTAATTAACAACTGAGCAGCAGCCCAGTATTGAAAGTGCACTTGGAGGAGGACCGAAGTCCAGATGGTGGGCTGTGATCCAGAAGTTTGAGTGTCAGTCAAGACTGCAAGGTGATTCTAAGGTGAGCAAGAGAGAGTGGCAGCTGGAGTCAGCAGAAGGGTGTCTTTGTTGGTACCTGCTGATGGTAACTACTCACTTATTGTATTCAATAGTGTGAGATAACGGTTTGATTTGTTCGCAAAGCACTATGAGGTAGAATGTATTCATGTCCCACATCTCAGCTTTGATTCTCAGTTATAACAACCTGAGCGTTTATAAAGGGAAAGGTGGAAACAGTGAAACCAGGGGTAGGATTCCTTGAGGAACCAATTATTTACTTGCATATTTAACTAATATTGATTGGGCAGCTACTGTCTTCTAAGTACTGTTACAACTGCTCTAGATCATGCAGAAATGAGGCCACTACTCTCAAGAAATGTATAATCTATCTCTAGAAGAGATAAACAACTGTGAGTAGTTTTAATATAGAATAGAATGCCGTAAGTGTCACAAAGTTAAAAAAAAAAAAAAGCTATCACAGGAACAAGATGTTTCTTCTGAGGATTTATTTAAAACACCAACAGCAATCCTTGCAATAAAAGAAAAACAAGTTTTCTTTTGTTAGGTGCAGATTATCTCAGCTGTCAATTGCACCTGCATTCTGTAAATAAGTATCTCATTCTGAATTGTGACAAAATCAAGAGTGCTGGTCTCTTTTTAAAAAAAATCTTCTCTTGAAAATTGTGTGATTAGCCTATTTTTATACATAAGAGGAAAAAAGATTGAGTCCTTGTAGAGGCCACAACATTTATTTACTTCTCCTTCTTTAAAAGTTCAAGCCTGAACAAGGGGATCTGTACTTAGTAGATCAGAATCTTGAATTCTAGGTGGGAAAGGGGACGCCTCTCTGAAAGGCGTATTTGTAAAAACAGAGGAATTAAGAAGACTGAGCTATTCATTCAACCAACATGGAGTGCCTCCAGTGGGCCGAGCTCTGTGCCAGGCATGGTGTCCATGCTTCCTGAAGATCACTTGAGTAGATCATGGGGGCAAAGCACAAATGCTCATGAACAAATGGTTGGAAGGCCAGAAAAGTGAAGTTTAGGTAGTAAGGATGGGACAAAGAAAAGAGATAGAATCGGAGGCAGACACATACTTCTCAGAGTTCATAAATTGGCCTTTGCTTATTCTAGCAGCAATTATCAACCTCAGTCCTGAAAAATTATCTCTGCATTGTTTTTGGCACAATGACACAGCTAGGCGCCCAAGGTTCTTTATGTTAGAATATTGATCACAGTAAATATTCCAAGTATGTGATTCTAAATAACTTAGATCTGAGAGTGGAGATGTATCTGTTTTTTAATGGTGACTTTTTGTATTTAAATCTGCATATGGGCAATAATAAATTCTTGGAATCTGACAATGATATCGTTCCAAACTTCATAGGAAATAACTAGAATGAATACATAATATATTTTAGGTTTTACAATGCCTTATTTATGTTATTTACTCCTTTAGCTCTTCTGACATTCTGTAGCTTTCTTTTCTCCATTATTTCTGTCTACTTGGGATTCTTATGCAGTTTTATCAACAATTGGTCTGAGGATTTGGTAGTAGGTAGCAAATAAGGAATCATATATGTAGCTCAATAATACTGGAATACTAAAAGATGCACAAATAAATTTGGTCCTGGGTTCAAACTTTCAAATTACAATTTTCAAAAATAATGAAAAAGGAAAAACTATAGTATTTCTTTTACTTTTTCTCATAATTATGTGATATAACACTATACGATCTAATTCACTGGGATTCATGATTTCTGCACCTACCGTCAATGAATTCTATAGCAGCACACAAAGTAGAGTGGAGTAAAGAAGAGATTACACTGGAAGAACTTCTGCGCCAAAATTCTTAAAGGAGAGATGTCCTTATTTTCCTGCTGGCCCCGTGAAGGAGTTAGTTGAGGCTGCACAAACTGCAATGGGGCAGTGTCTTTAGACATCCCTGAGGCCTCCTCAAGTTCAGTGAGTAGAAGGGCTCAGAACTCTGAAAAGCAGTTTTACTCTCAGTTACAGTTTATTAGAGTGAAAAGATACAGATTAGAATCAGCAATGGTGAAATGCACATGGGGCAGAGCTCAGTGGAGCTTGCAGTCATGCCCTCCCTGTGGAGATGGACAGACTGTGTTTAATTTTCCTAATAATGTGTGGCAACACCTGTGGAGTACTGCCAACCAGGGAAGCTCACCCAATCTCCAGCACTCAGGGTTTTTATTGAGGGTTGATCACTTAGGCATGGTGTCCCCATGTGGCTGAACTTAGTTACTCAATCTTTAGCCCGTTTAGACATCAAATTGATATGATGTGGTCTAAGACCCCTGCTGTAAATCACGTTGTTGGCATAGGCCAACTGGTATGACCTGAGGCTCCAGCCAAACAAAGAGACTCTTATTGGCTAGGAGATTCCAAGGACTTAGAGTTTACCATCTGGAAACCACTGAAAGCCCAGACTTCTTTGCAATGTACAGGATTGAACACTCCCAGACCTGCTGAGCTAACATTTTCCTGCAGCTGTGTTCCAAGAAAGAGTCCTCACCCATTGCACCTTCTCATTAGGTACTGACAGGAATAGTTTTCTCAGTGGGAATACCATCAGATTACTGAGACACCAAACATTTGGGTTAGGTGTCCTTTGTCTACTGAATTTGTCAAGAAAGCCAGCTGTACTGCATACAGGTGACATTGGGGACTTGGGAGGCCAGGTTTGGGTGCTGTCTCTTCAAGCTGGATGAAGGAGGAACTCTTGGTCTCAGATGCCTGTCATCTGCCTGAACTCAAATTTAGAACCATCTAAAAGAAACAGGAAAGTTATTTCTGCAGAATATGTCAATGAAGAAAGATTTCCTTCATTCCTTTCTCCTTCCTTGGTGCTTGCCTGCCTGTTTTCACCAATGTACTGGGGTTGTTAAATGCATATATATGTACTCTACCATGGACGTAAATATGACTAGCATGAATTATGGAACTCATCCTCTGCCTGTGTTCAGAAAAATCCCTATGTAAGTGTTCTTTCTTCTGTAATTTTTGTACTTCTATGTACCACCTGACCCATCTTGCAGAAAATGTACTTTTTTTTTTTTTTAACTTTAAAGTTGGTGGACAAAAGTATGGAGAAAGGAAAACTGTGATTTAAATTTCTCAAAACCTTAAATCCTACATTCTATTGTAAAGTTCTAGAGCATGAGAAAATGTTCAGCTAAAACCTTCAAAATTATAAACTTTGTTCTAAATTAGCTTGAAAATATATCAGTACTCTAATTTTTCTATGGCTCAGTGGATTGAGAGTAGATGATTTTTTTTTTTTGCAGTTTTGGCGGGGGCCGGATTTGAGCCTGCCACCTCTGATATATGGGGCCAGCACCCTACTCCTTGAGCCACAGGCACTGCGAGAGTAGATGATTTTTTAAATTTCACCCAACTGCCCTTGGGAAACTGGAGCCTTTGGAGATTGCTGAGTGTCAGATGTGAGAGAAGCCTTCCTAAGCCATGATTGAATAATAGAAATAGCTCCTCAGTGCATTGACTTCTGTTTTTCAGGAAGGATAAAGTTTTACAAATGTAAAAGCTCAGTACTATAGGAAAGTCATCCTAATTAAAGAGAATTTCCTAACTATAATGAAATCCTAGGACAAGTCTCTGAGCATGAAATTCCCTAAGGAGCTGAGCCATGTTCAGTGTGTGCTGCCAAATATCTTTGAGGTTGAATTGCGCCAAGGATCATTATCAATGGATTTTCATCTGTTCTTTTTGAATCAATGATTTCCTTTGTTGTACTTGGACTGTCTTTGTATTCTCTTGACACTCATAACAAAAGCCGCCTTATTTAGAAATGCTGTTTGCTAGAAACATCCAGCGTCAGGTGAGTCATTCTGCCCATTAACCACCTCTGTTTTTCCCTCCTGTGTAATGCGCTCTTTCCAGAGACGTTTACTTCATCCTGTGTGGGGCCCAATTTCCACTTGAAAAGTAAATGTTTGTTTTCATCTTCAGTAGTTCTTCTATCTCATTCTGTCTTTGTAGCCATTTCTTTCTCTGCTTCTTCCCACAACTTTGATGCAACTTTTTATTTAGCCCTTTTAACTCATCAAGGTGAAGAACATGAATAATGAGTTTCAGAATTAAAATCTTGGCTCTGTTGCCACTGAATTCATTGCCAAGAGTTTTCCAAATCATTTAAGAATAAGACTTTGCTTTTATTACTTTTGCTATTGTTCTTTTCCAATAACTATGCAACACACACACACACATATACATATATGCCATCTATTTTGCATCTTTTATTTTAATGTTATGTTAATTGTTAAAGGTTAGTAAAATTTTCAGCTGAACTAATCAGTCTGATAGGCATGCAGTACTAGAAATTTGTTCAAAATAGATAGGATCGTTCTTTTAATTTTTAACTGGAAGGCAAAGGATTCATTACAGTTAGCCAGTTGAATGTATGTTAATTTTAGAATTGGAGGATATATGTTTATGGTAAACTTTATTTGAGTACTAAGAGAATAACATATTCATAAGGTTAAAATAGTTAAATGACAAATATCTATGCTATTAATTCTAGTCTTTATTCTTGAGTGTTTCTAATATTGTATCAGATATTAGATATTAAATCCAGAGAACTGTTATAAATTATGGGCTTAATATACATTTACTGAGCAGGTAACAAGGATGGAATTAAAAACAAACATACTCTGAATTACCGGGGTGGCTCTTGTCTATAGCACATGGCAGGCATTACCATAGTAGCCAAGGGTGGAGAAGCTCGGGGATGAGGCAACCTCTGAGGCAACTCTCAGAATTTTGGTTAATTGTTCAACTTCCTTAAGCCTGTTTTCTCTCATCAGTAAAATGGGAGTGTTGATTATAGTTATTTCAAAAATTTTTTGTGAAAATTTTCATGTAACATGGTTAGCACATTGCCTAGCACATTCTTAGAAAATACAGTTTCATTTCCTTAAAGGCTGAACTAGAAATACTTTGTAGCACAGCTTTTTGCATTTGAATTTATTCAGACTTCAGGGATACATATTATAATTAAGTTGTTACTCATTAAAGAAGACAGTTCTTAGAGACAGATAGTTCTCTAAGGTGTTTTTGTTTCTCAAAGGTTACCTATCTAGAAATTTTGAGAGCAGGTCAGGTCAGCTGGTGAAATTTGCCCTGAACGTTGTATTTTCCTGGACTTGGTTAACATTTCTACATTAAAATGATGGAGAAGTTGAACTCTTCAATCCACCACTGGCTCAAAAAGATCCAATTCTCTTTTCTAGAAGTAATGTTAAAATATTAACCTATTTTTGTAGGTGCCAACATACCTCTGTCTCTTCTGATAGTTGATTTAAAGTCTTTGATAAGTAAGTGCAACATCTGGGCTTCCTTAGGGATGGATTCTGACAATCTTTTTTTTTTTTTTTTAATCTTGATGAATAGGCCACACTTTCCTGTTTGTTTCTAGGCTTTGTGATTATTTTTGTTGAAAACAAGATGCTTGTTGAAGACTATAATCATCTACTTTTTCAGTTACTTTTCCTGAATATCTTTTGCAATGACTGTATTCTTTGTCCTGTGTGCCCCCTGGAGTCTCTGTTACTTTAGTTTGTATTTAGTTGGTGTTTCAGCAGAATTTTCTTGACCCACCATGAGCTAAAACAAATAAACACACCTATGCCAGTCTTCGTGGATTGACTATGTCCTCTGGTGCTTCTTCAACACTTAGCAAGGCCATTTACAATTGTGTCTTAGTTTTCATTTCTGCTTGCACTGAACCTAGAAATTAGCCAAAAGTGGAAGCTTTGGGTCTCCTTAGGTGTTTTTTTTTTTTTTAATTAAATCATAGCTGTGTACATTAATGCAATCATGGGATACAATGTGTTGGTTTTATCTACAATTTGAAATATTTTCATCAAACTAGTTAACATAGCTATCATGGCATTTTCTTAGTTATTGTGTTAAGACATTTATATTCTACACTTAGTAAACTTCACATGTACCCTTATAAGATGCACCATAGTTGTAGTCCCACCAATTACTCTCCCTCCATCCATCCTTCCCCCTACCCTCCCCTTCCTAAGGTGTTTTGTGAGCATTCTTGGTGCTCTAACATGAGCTTGCATATATATTTTATCTATCAATCTTAACTTTTTATGCCAGATGGCTGTGGATTTTTGTTTATCTTACAATGTGTTTGAGTAATGCCTGCAAAACGTAATACCCTGAATACTACCCTGAGTAAAACCCTGTTTTTTCACCCTGTAAAAACATAGCAGGCATACTCAAATCAGTGTTTTAATCCAGATTGGAACAAACATAATAGCCTGAAATAAGGTCTGCTGTGTTCTCTCTAGAATCAGGTACCAGGGTCTCACAGTAGGGATGCGGGCTTCTGTCTTCAAGACTGTTGACGAGCTGAAGAGAGGTTGGCACAAGGACAAGGTAAAAGCTTTCTTATTGGTTCCAAGTTGCTTTTTCGTGAATCAGCATTTACCAGGTTGCCGTAAACTTCAGACGGTTTTCCAGTGTTTGGTCAAAGCGGTTGCTTATAGTTCCTACTTGCTTTGGGGTATTTTTGTGGATTGATGGGAGTTTGTAGCTGCCAAATCTGCAATTTTTCTAATGTCATTCCTCTTTAACTTTTCTGAAGTGGATTGACATCACATCTGGACAAAGATACAAATGCATTAAATGCCATGAAGGCTATGTTTAACAGTTCAATGAAAATATTTGATTGGATATGATGTCAGCACATTGTGCCCCATGATTGCACTAATGTACACAGTTATGATTTAATAAAATAAAAAAATGGATTTTACATTACTTTTTACCAAAAAATGAGATCTATGATTGTTAAAGCTAACATTACTCATGTTAGCATGTAACAGAGAAGAACTTGTCCTAATAAATTTGTCAAATATTTAAAATTATGATCTTACTACAATTATTCAATTTTTCTCAATTATTCAATTATTCAAATTTTGCTCAATAAACTGGATGTTTACTAGATTTGCTGATCATTCATTCATATAATAAAAGCATATTGAAGGCCTAATATATTCCAAGCATTGTAATGATAGAACCTGGGTATTTATAGTTGAATATAACATGGTCCCTGATCCTGAGCTTCTTAGATGTGCCAAAAAAAAAAAAAAAAATGCAATATGATAAATGTCATAAAGAAGATTTGTATAAAGTGCCAAAGGAACACAGAGAAGTCAGAATATCATTATGTGGCAAGAATAGCACAGTTTTGAAAGTCAGAGGGTTACAAGGTGACTTGGGGTTTAGCAGACATTTGTGATGAGATAATAGCTCATCCTATTCGGAATGCCACCCAGATGGAGTCAAGAGCATGTACGAAGACTTAAAAATTTAAAGCACAGTCTGTTACAGAAAAGGAAAACAATTTTGCTAGCTTAGAAGAATAGGCCTGTAGAAGAAGAAGCAGAAAGGAAGGCTAGAAAGTCAGTTTATAACCAGGTCATGAGAGGCTTTGTGTGCCATGCTAAAGAAGTTAGATGAGATCCGATAGGGAAGAATGACATAGCTGGACTCTCCAAATTGACTTTCCACATTTTTCCTTTGTATATCTAAATTGCTTACTCTTTGGGCAATGGGAAAAACACCTTTTTTTTATTGTTGTTGTTTGCTTGTTTAGCAGGCGCAGGCCAGGTTCAAACCTACCAGTCCCAGAGCATGTGGCCAGCGCCTGAACCACTGAGTATGGGTGCCCAGCTGGAAAAAATAGATTTTTGATGAAAGATTGTTAATCCACAGCCATGGATCCAGAAGCGAATAACGTAAGATTTCTGGTGGCGAGTATGTTATATTTCTTCAGGCAATACGACATCTTCTCTCTTTCTGTGTTATTTGCATTCATGACTCTCCTAAAATGACCGTTTCTGCTACTGTTCATTCTATTCTTAACAAATGATTTATCACTTACTTTAGTGGTAAGTGGAGGGAAACCCCACTAGATACTCCTGATTTCCTTCTTCCTATTTCAGACTTGCCAATTACTATATTTTTGTCATTTCTCTGTTTGTACAGCCTCTATTCAGACATCTCTCCTTCCAACAAAGCTCCACCTCTTTATGTGCTGAGTCAACCTTTGCCATTTTGACTGATGATCTTCTCCCTTACTTGCATTTCAATTCATTCCAGTCTCTTTTCTTTATCTGCTAAAATTCTTCGCTGTCTTCATTTTCTCATCATCTAACTTGTTTCCTGGATCCTTGGAATCAGAAGCCCTCTATCCCAACCACTTTTCTAAAACTGCACTCTTAAAGATGTTCATGACTTCTGAGTTGCCCAAATCGAAACCTTACCTCCGTCCCAGTGTTCAGCTCCTCCTCAACAATTGACATCGTACTTCCTGTGGTTTTAACCCAAATGAGATTTACCCAACTAACTAGTCTCAACACTATTAGATTCATGATCCATGCTGTGGAGTCTCTAAGAATATTATGTCCAAGATCATTTGGTGGATAAGGGCCTGTCATGTTTTCCTATTCAGCAATGGCCAAAGGGCTATGATCTTTCCATGCAGAGGTAGAGACCAGGGAATGATATCTCACCCCCTCCTTACTCCCTTCTTTTAGCCAGGTGCTTTCTCTCCTATTGAATTTTTATTTTCAACATTTGCTTGTTATGTAAATTTGTCTGTGACACACCTGTTTATGTCTAACTTCTTAAAATTTTTGTTTGCAGCCACTTAAAAAAATTAAAAATTTTTGTTTGCAGCTCCCCTCCCTGTTTTTAATAGGTTTTCAAAAGCTTTTTTTTTGTTTCAGAACTGTTATTTCAATAGCACTTAGTCAATAAAGCACTGAATAATCTTTAAGGTTTAAGAAAAATAGCAAAAACAACCAAAAAATGCAGATGGCAAACAGAGATTTTTACTTAACTTAGACCATACAGATTCCTCCATCAATTTCTATCAGTTCACAAGAAATTATGTTAAACAGGTGAAGGAGTCTTCTGCAGGAGACCGTGTTAGAGGAATCATTCTTCACAGTTATGCTCACTCTCTTCCAATAATAAGAGCTGTTTGATGAATCTGGTAATGCGTAATAACAACAGTATACATTTTCATAGCACCCAAAAGACAATCAAGTGCCTTTACAGGCATGATCCCATTTCACTCTGACAACAGCAGGGAGATGAGCCTTGTTATCACGTTCAACATTGCTCCCATTTTCTTTGAATACGGTTTTGATGGAGAAGCCAGTTTTTCTACAGTGTACATTAGGCAGAACACCCCTCCAGTTCTCCTCCTCCATTTCTGCTCAATGATTCTTTCCTTCTAGTCAAGTTCTTAACTCTGGCTACATATCAGAATTGCTTGAAGAGTTTTTTTCCTTTAAAGAAACCAGTGTATGTCTGGGTCCTCCTTTAGACTGGTTGCATCCGATTTGCAGGATCAGATGAGAACTGCCCCAATGGTGGTGTCTTTTTAAACCTCCTCAGGTGATTCTAATGGGCAGTGCCTTTTGAGAACCATGGCTACAGATGCAGACCTGTTCTCTGGAGAGATGGAGAGCAATTTAATTCCAATTTTCTTTATATAAGAACCATCATTCTCTCTAGGGGCTTTGCTTTTAAAACAGATGATTTTGTATTTCTGTTTATTCAAATAATAATGTATTTATGCATTTCTTTACAATTAAGATATTTTCATATGCCTTATTGCTCAGTGAGACTCTATTTTAGGCACATATTTAGTATTTCATCTAGGCTCATAGTTGGTATGCCTATTGATAGGAATGGAGGATTATGAAATTTGTAGGTTGTGTGGCTGTGTGTGTAAAGTGGGGAGGACTGAGGAGGGCATACCTAACCTTCAATATGCTTTCCTTTTCCTGGCCATGCCTTTCCTTTGCTCTTCCTAGTGTGGCCCCTGAGTCCACAGAATCTGCAGGATTACCTGGAAGCTCATTAAAATTACAGAATCCCCGTTCTCATCCCAGGTTTATGGAATCAGAATCTCCATTTTAACATGTTGTCCAGGTGGTTCAGAATCTCATTAAAGTTTGAAAAGTCTTGCTTTATACCGAGCTACCTCTTGGATTTTTTCAGTCCTACCGTTTGTGGTGTCTTTGTATTAATACAAAGTTGTTGTGTGCATTGATGTCACGAGGCATACTTTTTCACAGTTCTTGCCTATAATTTCTCCTTTGAAGTTTATTTTTCAGTCTTTTTGCTGTGGCTCAAGGCATTTCCCCCTTAGCTCTCCCACTGCCCTGGAAATGAATCTGTGATCATTTTATCCTACTTTGAATTTTGCAGGTACAAGAGGTATGGAGGACCTGGGGAGGGTTGCTGTTGCTTTTTCACTGTCATATTTTTCCTCCTTTTTTTCTGAGCCAGAGGGTATAACCTAGTAAAATGCCAATCAGACTCCTTTTGAAATTTAGATTCTCAGAGGATTTTGCTGAACTCTTGTTCCTTATTATCATCACTCACAGTTCATAAGAGGACTTTAGGGATCTCATGCAGTAACATTTTTCCTAATAGATATTCTCTCTGCAAACGTAAATTGAAAAGGTTCCTAGTGATATGCATTTCACTTTAGTGAGCTCTGCATTTCTTTCTGCCTCTCTAATGAGTTCTGAACCTGAAGAAGGCTCAGAGAAGACAGAAAGAACTATGGTGGATGCTGCAATTGAGAGGTGACTCTCTCGTGGTTATTACAGGTGAAATATACAAATACATTATTTTCTAAATGCAAAGCTGTGTTGAAATGTTGCAGTAGAGTGGGAAGAAGTCTTCTGATCCTCTGTGTAGTTTCTACAACATGCCGAACTCACTGGGCTCAAACTGCTTCACCGACTGGCCCTCCGTATCTGTTTTACCCAAACTCATAAAGTTAATGAACTTATGCTCCTTTAGAAGAAAAAAACTACACCAAACTCTAGCTTCGATGCTAAAGTTAACTTGTGGCTTTCCTTTGGTGAGACACTATGTACGTGCCAACTGTACATTTGATGTGTGGAAGTAAACATGGTTAGGAGTATAGCTAAATTCATAAGAAACATACAGAGGCATATCATGTCTTAAAAAATAAAAACAAAACAAAACAACGCACACTCTTCTTCATTTAAACTCCTATAAGTCTTTCGTTGTGGGTCTCACTGAGCAGTTATGTGTTGGCCTGTGTTACAGCATTTGTTCATTCTCTGTGCTTGATTATCAGCTGCTTGGAGTGTTTTACTTGTCCCTGTGTTTCCTAAGAGGGGTCAGAGCAGTGCTTGCCTCATAGCAATCTCATTGGGGCTGATGTCCTTTGTCAAATTAAATAATGCAGGAAAGAAGAAATATGAGTCAGGGAATTCATTTTCTATCACCACGTGAGACGCCGAGGAAAAAGTCAAACTGGGCCAGAGTAGGTGACATCTTCAGGCTGTGCTTCTCACCTGTGAAATGTGGATTGGGAAGGGGAGAGCCTTCAAGTCCTTTCTAATGCAACGACCTTGGCATTCTGAGTTTCAAAGGCAGAGACGTAGAGACAGCCAAGTGGAAAGCCCAGACAGAATCTCGGGCGAGATAGCACAACTAGAGATACGTATTTGGGAAACTTCAGTACAGGGGTCTTAGGAAGAGAAAGACTAAGAAAATGCAGCACTAAGAACACTGTTTTGGAATCACACATTTACACATGCCTTTCCTCAGAATATAAAAGTTTCCTTTTTCATATTTTTATCAGAGGCAACTGTTATGGTATTTGGCACGTGTGCTAAAATTGTGGCTGCTTCAGTCAACTAGTGTGTTACCCTCTGGCTTTTCTTTACCAAGTGTAAAGGAAATTCTCAGCTGTTTGATTTCCCAACTTCTGTTTTCTTTCTTTTACTCCTTGTTCCGTTTTAGTCAAATCAGTCAATATTATATACTAAAATTTGCATTAAATTCATTAATTCCCATAGCAAGCTTCTTATATAGGATCAGATACATTTGCTTTCTTATTCTTTTTTCCTTCTTGTTTCCTGAGACAAAGTCTCACCATGTCACCATGGCTAAAGTGCTGTGGCGTCATCGTTCCTCATAGCAACTTCAAACTCTTGGGTTTGAACAATCCTCTTGCCTCAGCCTCCCTAGTAATGGGGACTATAGGTGCCTGCCACAAGACCTGGCTAGTTTTTCTATTTTTAGTAGAGACCGGGTCTCACTCTTGCTAAGGCTGCTCTTGAACTCTTAAGCTCAGGGTAAATCACCTGCCTCGGATTCCCAGAGTGCTAGGATTATAGGCGTGAACCACCGCATTTGCCCCAACACATTTTTTTTCTGAGATAATTTTCTTTCTTTCTTTTTTTTTATTAAATCATAGCTGTGTACATTAGTGCAATCATGGGGTACAATGTGCTGGCTTCATATACAATCTGAAAAATTTTTATCCAACTGTTCGACATAACCTTCATGGGATTTTCTCATTTATTATATGAAAACATTTGTATTCTGCATTTTGTAGGTTTCACCTGTACCCTTCTAAGATGCACCATAAGTGTGATCCCACCATTTACCCTCTCTGTGCCCACACTCCCCCTCCCCTTCCCTCCCTTGCCCCTTTCCCTATATTCTTATGCTATAATTGGGTTATAGCCTTCATGTGAAAGCTATAAATTAGTTTCATAGTAGGGCTGAATACATTGGATACTTTTTCTTCCATTCTTGAGATACTTTGCTAAGAAGAATGTGTTCCAGCTCCATCCATGTAAACATGAAAAAGGTAAAGTCTCCATCTTTCTTTAAGGCTGCATAATATTCCATGATGTACATGTACCACAATTTATTAATCCATCCGTGGATCACTGGGCACTTGGGCTTCTTCCATGACTTAGCAATTATGAATTGGGCTGCAATAAACATTCTGGTACACATATCTTCATTATAATGTGATTTTTGGTCTTCTGGGTATATACCAAGTAAAGGAATTGTAGGATCAAATGGCAGGTCTATTTTTAGATCTCTAAGTATTCTCCAAATGTTTTTCCAAAAGGAATGTATTAGTTTGCATTCCCACCAGCAATGTAGAAGTGTTCCCTTTTCTCCACATCCACGCCAACATCTCTGGTTTTGGGATTTTGGTATATGGGCTAATCTTACTGGAGTTAGATGATATCTCAAGGTAGTTTTGATTTGCATTTCTCTGATGATTAAGGATAGTGAGCATTTTTTCATGTGTCTGAAGGCCATGCGCCTGTCTTCTTTAGAGAAGTTTCTCTTCAAATCCTTTGCCCACCCTGAGATAGGATCACTTGTTCTTTTCTTGCTAATACGTTTGAGTTCTCTGTGGATTCTGGTTATTAAACCTTTGTCGGAGGCATAACCTGCAAATATTTTCTCCCATTCTGAGGGCTGTCTGCTTGCTATACTTACTGTGTTCTTGGCTGTGCAGAAGCTTTTTAGTTTGATCAGGTCC
>CAUYRH010016345.1:0-18267 GCA_963574655.1 Perodicticus potto | reverse complement strand
CTGGGCTCAAGTGAGCTCCTGCCTCCGCCTCCCAAGTAGCTGGGACTATAGGCGCCTGCCACAACGCCCGGCCATTTTTTGGTTGCAGCCGTCATTGTTGTTTGGCGGGCCTGGGCTGGATTCGAACCTGCCAGCTCAGGTTTACGTGGCTAGCGCCTTAGCTCGTTGAGCCACAGGCGCCGAGCCAGCCTTGGTCTTTCTAAGCAGAGGTCTGAGCAACCTCTGTTCTGAACCCCCTCCTCCCCCACCACCATGACTGTCCACACACATGCTGTTGTGGGAAAAGTCCATCACTGAATATGCAAATGTATCAGCAGTGAGGAGAAACAACTAGAGCACAGAAGAGTGATTTTAACGTGCACTCAGGCTTGCTTAACTGCACCCATGCTATCTGTGTGCATACTAAGCACCTGGGGGAGGTGCCTCTGCTAGGACGGACTTGGAGTCTGAGTCAAATTCACAGCACGGCAGAAGGAAGCAACCAGAAGTCTGATGGTCAGAGCTTCGTGGATGCTACTCAACACTTTCCAAGCCTCCAGGCTTCTGATTCTGTCCCACCCCTGCTCCTGCATTGTCTGTTTCTTTTTTATAACAAATGGAACAATAGCCCTTGTACTTATTGTTCACAGTTATTGAAATAAATCATTCAAATTTGGCTTACTTTATATGAGAATCTCTATGTACCTAAAATTCCCATGGCATCTTTATACACACGCACACACACACAGTTTTTTAAAGGACAGGGTCTTGCTCTATTTCCCAGGCTGTCATGATCACAGCTTGCCACAACTTGGAACCCCTGGCCTCAAGAGATCCTCCTGTCTCAGCCTCCCAAGTGGCTAGGACTACAGGTACATGCCAGCACACCTGGCTCCATGGCACCTTTACAAAAATGTACAGGTCATAAACATGTTGTCTGGAGATGGGCCAAATCTGGCCGCCAGTGCACATGACACAGTCCTTACTTTCAAAGATGACATTCTCTCAGAAGTCTGGGGTGCAGGGAAGGATAGTGTGTTGTTTACTTTTGAAGATGATCACAATTAAACCTTGTTACTATTACTCAATGATTCTACAGCTGTCATCAGTATCAAGTCAGATGAAGTTTCATTATGTCTACCCAGTTCAAAAAATTGATGTCTTTAAATGGCTGATCAAGATAGTAGGAAGGTACAAACTGCTTCCTAACTCAAGAAGACATGGCAATGTGATTCTTCCAACCATGAGAGATTCAGAAACAGCAACAGCACACCCTAATCTTCCCAGAATACAAGATAACCAAACAAACTGGCAGAAGAATGCAGTTCTCTCTCTCTCTAAGAAAAGTCTGCTGGGACTCTAGTTCATGCAGAGTTTCTGCCTCCAGAAAGAAAAGCCTTTGACTTGCTTTCTGCCTAACTCCTCAAAAGTTGGTGGAACTCCTATGAGGTCCTCTATTCAGATACATTAGGAATTGATGATGAATCCAAACCGTAGCTGACATCATTAGAGCCCATGGTCAGTAGGCCTCTGGCTTCAGAACCATTCAGCAGCTTGGATATTTAATTTTCAGTGAGGCAGTGGAAAGGGAACTCCTTCTGGGGTTGCTGTGCAGCAACATAAATTCACAATTCATTTTACTTGGGTTTCTAAATACAACATTACTTGAAAATTACACAGTGCTCAGCAATTTTCACATTTTCATCTGCTCAAAAGAGTTTCAGAAGGTAGCTGTTGTTATCCCCATTTTTTCAGAGGAGAAACTGAGGTTTAGAGAGGTTATGTTGCTTAACCACAGGTCTGCCTAATTCCAAAGCTTGTGGGGTTTTTTAACTTTTATTTTGAAATAATTATAAGAGAGTCACATGAGGTTGTAAAGAAATGGGAAGTCCCATGTGCTCTTTCCCCCACCACCTCCAGTGTTACCATCTTATACAATTATGGAGTAATACCAAGAGCAAGAAATCTACCTAGTCACAAGCCACAGAGCTTGTTCAGAGTTCACCAGCCATTCATGCATTGTGATGCAAATCTGTCAACTTTTTTTATACATGAACCACATACTGTTCAACCAATTTTATTTTACTTTATTTTTTTGAGACAGAGTCTCATTATATCACCCTCTGTACAGTGCCATGGCATCACAGCTCACAGCAACTTCGAACTTTTGGGCTTAAGTGATTCTCTTGTCTCAGCCTCCCAAGTACCTGGGACTACAGGCACCTGCCACAATGCTCGGCTAATTTTTGGTTGCAGTTGTCATTGTTATTTAGCAGGCCTGGGCCAGGCTCAAACCCTCCACCTTCAGTGTATATGGCCAGCACCCTCTCACCAAGCTACAAGCGCTGAGCCTCAACCAATTTTAAATAAGAAATCTGATGATAGAAATTAATAAAATGACTTTTCTTTCAATAAAACAATATCTACCAACAATTACATGCCCAGTTTTCATTTCTAGTTGCAATTAGAGGAAAGAAAAGGAAGAAAATACTTATCCCCCCAAATTTGAGCTCTAGGGAGATTAGTCCTCACTGCGTGCTTTCATCCTCTGGTAGTGATGAGAGGGACGGAGTAGAGGAACACAATTTGTTGATTTATTGATAACTACAGCAACAATCTTCTCTTATGTAAAAAATTTCTATCAGTAAACTTAAGGTGATTTTACCTTGACTTCAGATTTAGTCTCAGCATCTTCCTTTTCCAGGGAGCTCAAATCTCTCTCCATAGGAGGTTCCTCAGATGCTCTCAGAGGAGGAGCTAGAGAGACAAAGAAACCTGCATAATTTGGTTATCTGGCTCACAAATTACAACTCAGGGCACTGTGCCTGACTTGGACAAATAGCTGGGCCACATTGATGTGACTAACAAAGATCAACTGAGCTGCTAAGGTGATTTCCCAGGTGGCGAATGAAATTGCAGATGAAGAAGAGACCTAGAAAACCAAGTCTTCACTCCAGGGACCTGACGCTTGAGCAGAAGAGACGAAAGTCACACGCAACACCACATGCAACATCAACCACAACAAATCAGTAAAGATAATGTGTAAAGATGGTGGAGTTTCCATCACTCCCATGGTTAAGGCCCAGACTTCCTCATGACGTCTTCCCTGGCTATTACAAATTGCGTGGCTCTTTGATGCATTGCTGCTCTGGCACACATCATCTGTACTGTGTGACACTGCCCTTGCTGTTGCTCTTGGATCAGAAGACTAAGTTCCCGGTTCAGGCAGTCACAGGTTACGAATGAGATAGGGTCTGTAGGTTTGTTCTTAAGCTAATTTATATGTCAGTTGGAACAGAGACATTTACCTATTACCTGTAATAAACCCCATTTGTAAGTGCAGATATTTGTCAGATATTTGTAAATCAATATACCTAGGTCAGATATTTGTAAATCGGGGACCACATATACCACATTGTATTGTATATATTTTTCCATTAAAAGGTAATCAATTTGGGCTTATTATAGAAAATTTGGAAAATAGTAAAATCTTAGTTCAGCACTATCACTTGGAATGTTCTCTTATAGTTTTCTTTAAAATGCTCTCTCGGCATGTCTTTATACACACATCCGAGCACACACATCATTCCGTAATTATATTAGAATGGGATGCCCGTGCCTGCCCTAGCCAGAAGCCGTTGTTGCTAATCCGAGTAACGGTTGGGCTCCAGAGCTGATGGAGCCATGTTTATTAATGCATCAGAGGACTGTGTGATAGAATCAGTCAGCCACGTCAGGAAGGAATTGGGCTGTCTTGCTCTTGTTGCTTCTCTCAGTCACTCTATCTCTCTTCTCTCCTTCCCATGGGGCCCTAGGATCCTGGGATATATCCCTTTTTTGGCTTCATGGTCATTTGGTAGTAACATTAGGACCTAGGGAGTAGAAGCACTCATTAGGCCTCAAGCTTTCCTAACCTACTTTACCAAGTACTAGAGGTGATGGCTGCAAGGCTAACAGGTAAGTGGTACTTTGAGTTCTTATTTGTCACTGTCACCACCCTTGTGTATTCACTTCCTTTTGGAAACTCACAGGTGGTGAGTTTGTAGGCTAAGGTTAACACTCAGTACATTTCAGCTATCCTTATTGCCACATGGCATTAAAAAGTTTTTCACATTCCTCATGAATTTCAGGGATGTTCAATGTTGTACCCAAGGAACCCAGCTAACAAGAGTCAGAGCTGAGATTCCAGTTCTCATCGCTCAAGTTTCTCTACTCACCTTCCTTACACTGTGAAATATTTAATGCCATCATTTCTCGTCCCACAGACACAGTTACTAAGGAATCAGATAAATGAGTTTGAAAATCCTGTCAGTGACTTGCCTGAGTCACACTTAGTAGTTATTCTCTAAAAACAAAAGTGCAAGATTCTTCTGAAAATAAGCTACTTTCCCATTGGCCATCTGGTGACTACATGGATATTTAGCAATGAGGTAGATAGCACTTTTCCTAGGATGAGTTCACAAATTTAACTGTCAGAGCTCAAACGACAACAGCTCTGATGACCATTCCAGAAACAGAGTTCCAAAATTGCTCTGAAGGGTGGACTAGGTACTGACGTTGGTGCATAGCTCCCCGAGGGGAGTACCTCAAAGGTGACCATAGTGATATTCAGCAATGAGATATGTAGCACTTTTTCTAGGATGAGTTCATGAACTTAATTGTCTGACCTCATGTAAATTGTACTAAATGGAGAATTATCAAAAGACATAATTTTTAGATAAGCAAACACTGAAAGAATTTGTTGCCAACAAACCTCTTAACAAGAACTGTTCACAGGGCCTGGAGCAGTGGCTCACACCATGTGCCTCGAGCCTGTAATCCTAGCACTCTGGGAGGCTGAGGCAGGCAGATTGCTTGAGCTCAGGAGTTTGAAGCCAGCCTAAGCAAGAGTGAGACCCCCATCTCTAAAAATTAGCTGGGCATTGTGGCAGGTGCCTGTAGTCCTAACTACTCGGGAGGCTGAGGCAAGAGAA
This sequence comes from Perodicticus potto, assembly GCA_963574655.1. Taxonomy (NCBI): domain Eukaryota; kingdom Metazoa; phylum Chordata; class Mammalia; order Primates; family Lorisidae; genus Perodicticus; species Perodicticus potto. The sequence continues at coordinate 13,315 of CAUYRH010016345.1, read as the reverse complement.
TCACTTGAGCCCAAGATTTGAGGTTGCTGTGAGTTGTGATGCCATGGCACTCACCCCCAGGGTGACTGAGTGAGACTCCATCTCCAAAACAAATAAATTAAAAAAAAAAAAAAGAACTGCTAACAGAAGTACTTTATGTTGAAAAGAAATGACACAATATGGTAATTAAAATCTATAATAAGGAATAAAGAGCCCCAGAAATGGTGAATAAGAGGGTAAATATAATTACATATATATTTCTTTCTCTTAATTTCTTTTAAAGACAAATGTTTGTTAAAAGCAAAAACTGCCATAGTGGAGTAACCCCCACATTCATAAATGTAATATTTGTGTTAAGAATAACACAGAGGATGGGTAGGAGATATATGCAGCAGCAAATATAGTAGTAACAACTATGTTGTTGCAAATTCCCTATATTTTACATAAAGTGATAAGATACTAACTCAGGATAGGTTGAGATAAGTTAAGAATGTATATAATAAGGCTGGGCCCAGTGCCTCGAGCATGTAATACTAGCACTCTGGGAGGCCGAGGCAGGTGTATTATTTGAGCTCAGGAGTTCAAGACTAGCCTGAGGAAGAGTGAGATCCTCTCTCTACTAAAAATGGAGAAACCAGTCTGGCATCCTGTTGGGCGCCTATACTCTCAGCTAGTCAGGAAGCTGAGGCAGGAGGATTGCTTGAACCCAAGAGTTTGAGGAAAAAAAGAAAGAATGCATATAATTATCTGTGGAGAAAGAAGAAACAATGGGGGGAAAAACAATGCAAAGAAGTACCCAAAAAGCCAATAAAGAAATTAAAACAAAATACTAAAAAATATTTACTAGCCCCAAAGAAAGCAGGATAGGAGGAAAAGAGGAATAAAAAGAACACACAGAAAAGAAATGGTGGCTCTCAATCTAACTAAATCAATAAATACATAGTATGTAAATGGTCTAATTCCAAGGCAAAGGGAATGTATTAAAAAGGTAAGACCCAACTATGTATTCTGCCTATGAGAAATATACTTTAAATGCAAAGAAGAATGAAAAAGATACATTATGCAAGGACTAAGTGTAAGAAACTGAAATGGCTGTGACATTTACATTGGACAAAATAGATTTAAAGAGTTATTACTAGAGAAGAGGAGGGAAGGAGAGACATTCCATAATTATAAAAGAGTTAATACAAGAGGGACTTTACCTAACAAATGCAAATGCAATCAGTATAACTTGGTTTCTTGTACCCTCAATGATTCCCCAATTAAAAAAAAAAAGAGTCAATTCATCTGGAAGACATATCAATACAAGTTATAAATACGTATATGCTTAACAACAGAACTTCATAATGCAACACATGACATACACATCACATCCAAGAGCAGTCGATCCCAGGGATGTACTGTTGTTTGAACATCTACAAATACATCACTGTAATCCATCATATCAACAAATAAAGAAGAAAAACCATATCATCTTGATGTATGTGTCAAAAAGAGCATCTGAAAAATTCAACAATCATTTATGATAAAAACTCTGAAAAGACAGGAATAGAAGGGAACTTCCTCCATCTGATGAAAGATATTTGTGAAAAACCTATAGCTAACATCATGTTTTAATGAACTCTTTCCTAATACTAAGAAAAGACAAGAATATCTGCTTAACTGGAGGTCCCAGCCATTATAATAAAAAAAAAGCATAAAGATTGAAACATAAAAAGTAAAAGCATCCTTATTCACAGATGACATGATTGTATTTTTATGTGGAAATATATGTATTTATTTTTAGAAATATATTCTCATTATTAGTTATGTATAGTAAATTCCATTTATTATAGGATTAAAAAATATAAAATGCTTTAGAGTTTTATACTTGAAACTAGTACATTGTTGAGAGAAAATAAATAAATGGAGGGTTATAACATATTCATGTGTTGGAAGATTAAATATCAGTAAGATAATGGTTTTCCCCAAATTGATCTATATATTTACTACAATAATAATCCCAGAAGAAATTGCAAGGTGAGTCTAAAATTTCTATGGGTGAAAAGGACCTAAATTAAGTAGAAAAATCTTGAAAAAGAACAAAGTTAGAACACTTATATTACCTGACCTTAATGCTTACTAATATGCATTAGTAATCAAGACTACATGGTATTGTGTACACGGTACTTATCTATTTTTTAATCTTCTCAAAGAACTAATTTTACCACTCCATTGCTAATAAATTATGGCCTTTAAGGTCCTTAACAGAGTATTTTATGCTCATGTTATTTGTGCATTTGTATTATTCCTTTAGTAGATTGTGAACTTCTCCTTGTATCCCGGCACTCAATGTTATCTAAGCATTTGTTTTCGGTGTCTGCACTATGCCATACCTATAGTTTGTTTTAAATAACATCCATCAAAATACTATTATTCATCTCAGAGAACCTCGATCTCACTCCTCTTGGGCGCTGATGAAACACAAAAGTCACAAAACTTCCTTCCCCAAATAACCTACCTGAGTTGGAAGGCTGGCTGGTTTTTGATGACACCCATTTGGGGGAAGACTCAGGATGAGGGGCCACAGGTTGCACTGGGCGAGTCTGTTTGGCTGCCAGTTTCATTAGACTCACTTGCCTCTTGTGAAATATTTCCTGCACATCACCTAGCTTCTGCAAGACTTTCTGGGCTTTGGCCTGCAGTAACAAGAGCAAATGATGACTAACAGGTTTCTCTGCTGAGGACATGCAGCATTCCCTCTCTCCCGTCTTCTCCTCCTCCACCCACCCCCACTTCCTTCAGGTTACCGTTCCTCTGGGCATCTTTATAAAAGTCATTGCACATCTTTCTGGGCTCCAGAATTGTGGTTGTAAGAGTCATTATCTCTCATCTGAGATCTTCGAGGGCAATGACCTTTTCACTACACTATCGCTAGTGCCTCAGTAAATATTTGTTGAGTGGATGAATAAATGTTCACTAAGCCATGTCCATTAATGGTAGGACAGGATGCTATCAACCACACATGAAGGGCATTAGGCCAATGTATAATAGGTAGATTTAAAAATAACTGCCAACACTCTTAGAGGCCAAGGTGTGTGGACTGCTTGAGCTCAGGAGTTCGAGACCAGCCTAAGCAAGAAAAGACCCTATCTCTAAAACTAGCTGGGCATTGTGGCAGGTGCCTATAGTCCCCTCTAGTCAGGAGGCTGAGGCAAGATCTCTTGAGCCCAAGAGTTTGAGGTTGCTATGAGCTGTCACACCACAGCACTCTACCCAGAGTGACAAAGTGAGACTCTTTCTCAAAAATAAATAAATAAATAAATAAATAAATAAATAAATAAACTGTCATATATGCATACCATGGAATACTATTCATCCACAAAACAATGAAGACTCAGCATCTTTTGTATTTACTTGGATGATTTTGGAGAACATTCTCCTAAGTATCTCAAGAATGGATACTCATTTCTAATCTGTAACTAGTATTTTAACAAGTACATGCTCATATGAGGGAAAAACACAATTAAATTCAAGAAGGGAGGATGGGAGATGAGGCTCAGTAAGTTCCCACCTATCGGGTACAACATAGGGGTATATGGCACTCTTCCTGGGCAAAGGACACAACATCTCAGACTTTGGACTTTATCTAACACATGCAATTAATGTAACCTAATAGTATGTACCCTCATACTAATGCTCCCCCAATAAAGAAAACAATGAGATAAAATGCAATTTTAAAGAACATATTTACAAATAATTAAATTCAAATATACATGTCTCAAAGAATAATAATAAAAATAACAAAGGTACCCTGAAGAACAGTCCTGATGGCAAAAAGAATTTAAGTATTTTAAGGAAAAGAGTTGGCTAAATTCTGAGGCAGTATCAAGGGAACCAGGAGACACCTGTAATAAAAAGGATACATATTTTTTCTGCATGACCCCTTTTCTATATATAAGTAGGAAAGTAATAAACTGAAGAAATATTAGAGAAAAAGTGGAGCTCACAGATGTTCCCTGAACTGTCTGTTCTACAACAGAAGCCCAGGAAAACAAGAATCAAGAGCTGGAAGTCTGAGTTGCACCAAGGCCTGTGTTCAGCTATGTTTCTCCTGGCCCTGCTTCCAGCAGGATGTCCCTCTAGTTCTGGTGCATTGGGGAAGTGGAAAGCCTTTTGTCATACCAACTCTGGCAAACCCAGGGGATAATTTTAACCACCAAAGAAGGGACCCAGTCCCAGAGGAGCTGACCCACCACAAGCCATGCAGGATTCTCTAAGGATGACAAATTCCAAAAGTGGTTGGCACACTTTGCAACCAGAAAGGTAAATTTGTCTTTGGTATGCTGGGCTATTTTCTGAGAAAAAGAACAGAGAGCCCCGAAGTAGGACTCAGAGAAACAAGGCTTCCCTAGTCCAGGAGTGTTGACTATAGACCAACTGTTCTCCTGCAATCTGAGGGCCTGTGGAGGATGACCTCTGGACCAAACTCTGGAGCAGGTCTTAACTGTCTGTTCTATGAGAGAAGCTCAGGCCTACACTGTTCAATACAATAACCACTAGCCACATGTGACTATTGACTACCTGGGCTGTGGCTAGTCTGAATCAAGGTGAGCTACTCAGGTAAGTGTAAAACACACACTAGATTTTGAAGCCTCAATTTGAAAAAATAATGTAAAGTATTTCATTAATAACTTTTTATGTTGATTGTACATTGAAATAATATTTTCGAACATATAGGTTAAATAAAACATTATTAAAATTGATTTTTCTGTGTCTTGCCACTTTTTGTTGCTGCTGTTGTTGCAATTTGGCTAGAGCCGGATTCAAACTCGCCACCCTCGGTATATGGGGCCAGCGCCCTACTCACTGAGTCACAGGTGCCACCACTTGCCAAATGTAGCTACTAGAAAATTTTAAATTACATTTGTGTTATTTGAGGCTTGCATTATATTTCTATTGGTCAGTGCTGATCTAGACCGGCAAAATTTTTCTGTAAAAGACCAAATAGTAAATATTTTAGGCTTTGGTGATCATCTGGCCTTTGTCATAACTACTGGCAGTTATATTTCACAGATAATACATGAATGAAAACTGTGGTTATGTTCTGATCAAACTTTATTTACAAAAACAGGTGGCAAACCACTTTGGCCCACAAGGCTGCAGTTTGCTGATGCCTAGTGTAGACTAAGTTCAGGGTCTGTATTGAAAGGGTTTCTTCAGAGAATGTACTCTCTGGTATCAAGAAGTTAAGTTACACAATTTTCTAGAGGTTCTGATAACACAGCTGTGAGTCTAAGTCCCTAAAGAAACCAAGCTCCTATACGTCAATGTGAGGGCATTGTCAATCTGCACTCCCGGGGGATGATGGTAACATTTGGTAGCTGCAACTCCTGTCCTCTTGATCAGTGATGACTGGAGGAACCTGAGACAGGTGTCAATTGCTGCACAAAGGTCAAGAAATCTGAGTGACTTCAACTAGTTGGTGTAAGGTAGATAGCCCCAGCGTGAGGTCGACTTCTATAGGCGAAAGCCTATAAATAAGCCTTTAAAAGGTTCCATTTTGTGAAGGCAAGTTTGAAGTCTTTTGTGAGTTAGAAAGGAAAAAAAACCTGGATATAACTCCATATGTGGCTAAAGGCCTGGTCACGTAGAAGCGATTAAAGGCCTGGCTTCATGGGGGCAGGCCTGTAGGCAGATACCTGTATATCTCAGGAATCTTCAGACTACTCCCTAAAGATGAATGACTGCCTCCAGATGATCTGTTAAAGGTCAAGCATTCAAACAGCTTATTCCCCCAGAGCCTTGTTTTGTGGTTTTGTTTTTGATTACTTCGTGTAAGAATAGCTTTAGATAATGTTAGTGGAGTGGTTATCGGTTAATCTATAGACCCTTAGTTGCCAGGCAGTGAGAGGCCTGGGGCTAAGGTTTAAGTCATATGTTTATTGATTAGTTGTGTGTAGTATTGCCTATATAAGCTTTGGTGGAAGAAATAAAGTTGCTGCATGCCACGAGAGAGCTACAGCCTTCCTTATTCGCCATACAATTTCATTGCAGGTCTTAATTCCTGCGGCACCGCAACACGCAACTTTCATACAACAACATCCCATGCCAGAGCTCAACAACTTAACACTTGGATGAGACAGGACTTGGATCACCTTTGCCATCCTGCCCCCCCTCCAAGATCCCAGGTGCACCCTGGTAATGGTGAGACAATCAGGAGAGGCCTTAAATTCCTAAACTCAGATAATGGGGGAACTTCATGCAAGATTAACAATTTCATTTCCCCTTTCTCCTCTCTACCTGAAAATTCATTCTTCTTACCACAATCGAAATTATCTTTCTAAACTGTATATTCTGGTCATAGAACTTTCCTGTTGAAATGCCCTTCAGGGCTTCCTCTCTGCATCAGGATAAAGTCCAAACTCCTGGTCCTGCAGCACCAGGCTCTTTATTGTTAGTCTCCAGCCCCTTTCCCTGTCCTCCAGCAGGGGCACTTCCTCAAATGCCCTTCTTTTCCCAGCCTCACTGCCTCTGCACTTCTGTTCCTTCTGCTGAGGTTCCCTCCCCCAGTTTGCTTCCCTGAAAAACTCTCACTGGATCTTCCAGACTAAATTTAGGCATCTCCTCCTATGTGGAATACCCTTGGCCTTTCCAGTTCAAGCTGACCACTGCTTCCCCTGCATGCCCTCATTCCTTTCATTCTATACACTTTCAGAGCACTGACTGGGGACATGCTTGTCATCTTCCACTAAACTGCCAGCCCCTACCTACTGATTGCAAGAACTGGGACTTTCCCTATTAATTCCCAGAACACAGCACAGCGTACCTGGCACAAACTGGGCATCTGCTGAATATTTGAAGAATTATATTTTGCTGTTTGCTACTGAAATTGCTTCACTCTCTGGACTAGGCAGTGAAAGTGAATAAGGGAGAAAAACCAAAACAGCAGTACCAAGAGAGTTGCGCAATGGCGCTATATTAGGAATAAGAGCCTCTGACAGTGACAGAGTGGCTGCTATAAGAACCACAGCTTAATTTCTGATATGGTTTTGATAGTCATTGTGTCTCCAACGTGACATATTCCATCTTTAGACACAGAATACCACTTTTTAAAAAAATTATCTTTTAGCATAGCTTTAGATCTATGACAAAATAACAAAATAATTCAGAGTTCCAGATACCCCATACTCAGTTTTCCCTATTTATTTATTTATTTTTTTTGAGACAGAGTATTACTCTGCTGTCATGGATAGAGGACCGTGGATAGAGCTCCCAGCAACCTCAAACTCTTGGCCTCAAGTGATCTTCTTGCCTCAGTCTCCTGAGTAGCTGGGACTACAGGCACCTGCCACAATGCCCAGCTAGTTTTTCTATTTTTAGTAGAGACAGGGTCTCACTCTTGCTTAGGCTGGTCTTGAACTACTGAACTCAGGCAATCCACCAGACAGGTATGAGCCACTGTCCCCAGTCAGTTTTCTCTATTATTAACATCTTCAATTGTGGTAAGTGCAGGATGGTACCTTTGTTACAATCAATAAACCAAAATTGATGTGTTGTCATTAACTACAGTTGATACTTTATTTAGATTTCCTTCCCCTCCACCCGAAGATACCACATTATCTTTAGTTGTCACATTTTCTTAGGTTCCCATTGGCTGTGACAGTTTCTCAGATTTCTCTTGCTTTTCATGATCTTGATTGTTTTGAGGAGTACTGGTCAGACATTTTGTAGAATGTGTCTTAATTGGGATTTGTCTAATGTTTCCCATGATTAGACTGGGGCTGTGGGTTTGGGGGAGGAAACCCACAGTGGTGAGTTGTCATTTGCATCACATCACATAATGGGAACATACTATCTACAGGGCTTATGACTATTGATGTTGACCTGGACCACCTGGGTAAGGTGATAGGAGTTAGGCTTTTCCACTTCTCTACTGGGAAGTTACTTTTATTTCTCCCTTTTCATACTCTCTGAAAGTAGTTCACTATGTGCCGTTCACACTTAAGGAGCAGGGAAGTTATGCTTCCCATCCCGGAGGGCAGAGTATCTGCATAAATAATTCAGAATTCTTCTGCATCTAGAGATCAGTTTCCTCTCCTCTCATTATTTACTTATTTCATCATTTATTTATAGCAGTATGGATTCACTGATAAAATATTTTATACTTTGAGATATAATGAAATATTCTTTCATTAGTTTTGTTGCCTGAACTGTCCCAGCCCTTGCCACGGGGAGTGCTTTCAATTGGCTCCAACGTCTCTTCATTGCAGTGTGTTGCTCTGTTTTGTTTTCCATTAATAGCAACCCTTACTTTTTGGTACTATAAGACAATCCGGGATCATCTTGCTTATTTCCTGCCCCAATTTGGGAAGTAGCCATTTCTCTAAGGAGCCCTGGCTTCGTCATTAGAGAATGATGTTAGAAAATAAGATGTTGTGCTGGGTGTGCAGTTTCCTTGCTTCTAGGCCTCCTCCACTGTCAAAGTGAAGAAATACATGTGTCTATTCCAACCCAACATGTGTCTAGAATATTTCTATAGGTATAGAGTACCAATGCTGACAACAAAGTCATTACTCACCAGTGTACAAATCTCACTCTCTAACACAAAAGGATATTTAAATTTTATAACCTAGAATTTTACTCCAAACCAAAAGAAGGAAAGAGAGGCTTTGGAGCTATTTTGATCCATTTTAGATCCAGAATTATTATTATTTTTTATATCTTGTTTTATTTCACACAGTGTAACGTTTTCAAGTTTCATGCATGTTGCAACATATACCTAAACTTTGTTCTTTTTCACAGATGAAAAATATTCCATTGCACTGATATACAACAAATTGGTTATTCACCTGTTCCCGTCTTTTGGCTTTTATGAATACTCTTGCCATGAAGACAGGCAAAGAGATGTCAGTAATTTGGAGTCTATATCTAGGAGCTGATGGATAGCTCGTGAGGAACTGCCAAATTATTTTCCATAATGGTCACACAATTTTACATCCACACCAACAATGTACAAAGGTTCCCATTTCTTTACATCCCTGCCAAAACTTATTTTTCATATATATTCATTTATTTATGAAAGAAAACAAAAAAAAAGGAAAGAAAATAGTGACTAATTCTCACATCAATTGGATTCAATCTTGACCAAAGTACATTACTTAAACATTAATTTTTAATTCAACTTGTTAACATGTTGTTTAGGATATTGTATCCTCACTTATAAGTGAAATATGTTTGTAATTTCCCTTTATAACAATATATTTTCTCCAATTTCAATAACAGGTGTATCCAAATCAGGTAGAATGATTTTGAAATATTTCTTCTTTTTCTATTGTCTATAAGATTTGGCATGATCTGGTTTTTGAAACTCTCCTTTACTTTTATTTATATAATATTAGTTGTCTATTTTTTGAGACTTTGGAAAAAAAATAAGAAGTTAACTGATGACTTCATACTGAACCTCAGAGTCAAAGCACTCTATAATGTCTTATTTGACAATGTGAATGTTACTTTCTTGGCATTATTATTACTAATATTGCTTAATATTTTGATGCAGTAATCGCCTGTTTTCTTTTCTGAATGTATTTATCTTTGTTCATTCTTTACATGGTTTTTGTTTCTAGTCCTTATCTTAAATATTGTTATTGTTATTAAATTCTAAGCCTTTTAAATTCTGTGAAGGGGAAAAGTGGAAACCTAATTAACACGTATATGTAAAAAAAATTTAAAAAAGGATATGTTTTTTCAACTATCTGTGTCTAAATTTATGTTTATATTAGGTTTGTCTCAAGCAAAAATGATATACTTTGGTGAATTTCTGTCTGTCAAATGTCCTAAATTAGCACATGGCAAAAGGATAGGACTTATTTGTTTTTTGATAGACTTAGCAGTGACATAGCAGGGATGCAAGGTTTTTTAATCAATTTGCTTCAGGGGTTGTTTGCTGCGGAAAGAGTGGAGAGAGAGGGAAAATCTCAGGTTCATTTGGTTACTCGGTTTTCCCCAGTTATAAACAGCAGACATCTTTTCCTCATTAAAAATGTTATACATTTTTAATTTTTTTTACATATACACTCAACTTCCCTACCAACCTATAATCACCAGATTCTAAATGTTTTGACTTACTGTTTTAAGGGAGGAGAGTGAAAAGTTAGTATATAACACTTAGTAAAATAGCAATCACTTAATTGTCACTACTTTATTATTTGCAGAAGAGATGAAATGACGTAATCTGGTTTATACAACTTTCAAATAATGTGTGAAGAAATCCCAAATCCAGGAAGTGATTGTGCAAGCCAATGTCGGAGGAGTCCCTCTGATCTGAGACCACCATTTAATAGCACTAAAGGAGGGTGTCTCACACACCTGCTCATCAGATTGTTACTAACATGTGAGAATACCAGAAAGGATGAAGATGACACACAGCATGTTAAGAAATGTTTGAGATAGTTTTTGAGGAATGAAATTTCTAGAGAAGTCTTCACATCTGAGTCTGTGATAACCTCTCCTTAATCTCCTTAGGATATACTTTTGAAGTCAAATGAAACCTCAGAACACATATTCACTTACAACCCTACGTACTGAGTAAATGGAAAACCTCTTTACCTCTTTCTAAGATATGCTGGCTTTTATACCTTTCATACTTTTTTTCTTTACTGTGATAGTATTTAAATGGTAAATATTTACATTTTTACTTATATAGTCTAGGAGGTTTAGATTATTTTCTAAAGTTGATAGAAAGGGCCCCAATCCCCAAACATTAGATAATTTCTTGATACTCTTTGTATAATAACGATGTGGATTTATTAAACTGTGGCAAATGACAACAAAATTCAGGCAGCATGGCAAACCTGTTAACACAATTTTATACGCTGTTTATTAAAGACATTTATACAGTTAATGGTGTTTAAATAATTATATATCATATGATATTTTGATATAAATATACACATTGTTCTAGATATCATAGACGCATACATATGCATGTAAAATGCCCGGTTTAAAATTATATACCAAGGTATATAAGTCCAAAAACTAGATTCTAATTTTATATAAACCAATCAAAGCAAAATAGTCATGCAATGCAGAAGACAAATAAAAAAGAGAAAACTCCTCATACAAGCAATTTCACCACCTCTTATGCATACAATTATTCCAAATACAATCAGGTTCCTTGGTACCCTTTTTTCAATGAGAGAGTTATGTGGTGTCAGACGTTTTGGTTACCCTAGTGAATGTTTTATTGTTGGACATATTCAGATAAATAAATGGGTAAGTATTTAACAAGCAATCATGAATTCGAATACTAGAATATGAAACTAAATTTTGAAAATTGTAAGGTCAATGTAGAATAAAAATTATTGCAAGAAATTGTTTCAGCAAAAGTTTCTCTCCACCCATTTGTCAGGTGAACATTCCAGCATCAGACTTAACTGCATCTACGTTATTCCCCTGGGTGTGGTTTTCTATCCTTTGAGAATCCAATCAACCAGTTTCCCACCTGTCCAGGGAACCAAATCATGCATTTGCATTTCTTCCTGGAAGACAAAACAGTGAATCATGGGAAGTGGGTGTGGTGAGACAAACCACATAAAAAGCCCACTTGTCAGTCCTCAGAAGGACTTCTCCAGAGAAGACCTACTGAACTAGTGGCTGCTGGGCTTTGCAGAGCGAAGAGATACTGCTGATCTGGATATCGACAAATCTATCAGAGTTTCCAGGACTTATAGCACTGAGAGGCAATTCAGGTATGTATGGAATTTAAAGGAAACTCTTCTTGCTCACTTTCTATAACCAAAATTATATTTTACTTTAAATTGATATGTCACTGAAGTTTTATTCAAGCAAACAAGTAGTTTTCCTAGTTATTTAAAAAGATGGAAAATAAAGTATCTGTAACTAGAGCATATATCTTATATTTGTTTGTATCATATAGTTTTGTGAGAATTTTCATTTGGCTGCTTTCTGTATTGCTAAAATTTTAGGGCTTTGTTATCCATTTCAGGTTGTTCCTTTTTTTTGTTCCTGATTGTATTTCTGAAGTTTGAACTAGAAGGCAGTGATGTCATCATAACTCACTGCAACCCCAAACTCCTGGGCTCCATCAAACCTCTTGACTCAGCCTCCTGAGTAGCTGGACCACAGGCACATACCATTATATTCAGATAATTTTTCTAATTTTGTAGAGATAGGGTTTAACTCTTCTTCAGTCTCACATGGGCCTCAAGCAATCTTCCCACCTTGGCCTCCCAAAGTGCTAGGAGTACAGGCTGGAGCCACTGGGCCTGACTATATCATAGAAGGTCAACTGTTTTTATCAGTAGGTTCCACAGACATGGATTCAATGAACCACAGATCAAAAATATTGGGGAGAAAAATTTTTCTCTATTGAGCATGTACAAACTTTTTTTCTTGCCATTGTCTTAAACAATACTGTATAACAATAATTTACATGGCATTAACATGGTACTAAGTGTTACGGGTAGTCTAGAGATGATGTCCAAAGTACCTGGGAGGATGGACCTAGGTTATTATTGCCTAGGTGGCAATACTCCACCATTTTGTTTACAGGATGTGGAATCTGGGAATCCTAGAATCAACCTTCCATGGCTTCTGAGGGACAGCTGTATGAATTCAGCTTGTCTGCATTTACCATGTGTAGGTTTGTAACGGAGTAGAGGGGGAAGTAAGTTAACAGGTAGATTAAACAGAGCTGTGGCAGAGAACCAGAACTGTTAAAAGATTTTTTTAAACCTCACCAGGACAGAATCAATATCTATCTCTATCTATCTCTCTATCTCTCTCTCTCTCTCTCTCTCTCTCTCTCTCTCATTTTTTAGAATTTATTTTGAGAAAAATGGATTCACACACCTGGCAAGCCTTCCAGAATGAACTGACCTGTCCGATCTGCATGAACTACTTTCTAGACCCCGTCACCATAGACTGTGGGCACAACTTTTGCCGGCCCTGCCTCTACGTCTACTGGGAGGAGTCTCCAATGCGCTGCCCTCAGTGCAGGGAAATATCACAGGAGGCAGAATTCAAAACCAATTTCCTGGTCAAGAAGCTGATTTCCCTTGCCAGGCAGGCCGGACTTCAGCAGGTCCACATCTCAGAAGAGCAGATCTGTGGGGCACAGGTGGAGGTACAGGGGCTCTTCTGTGAGGAGGACAAGACACTGCTCCGTGGGTCCTGCTCCGAGGCACCAGAGCTCCCGACTCACAGCCAACGTCCAATAGAATGGGCTGCTGAGCAGTGCAGGGTAAGCAATGCCTCTCATGTCATTTGGAATCTGTAGGATCCTAAATCAGAGAGAAAGATGAAGGGTTATGGTAACAAAGTTAAGAATGGGGAT
>CAUYRH010016342.1:0-17989 GCA_963574655.1 Perodicticus potto | reverse complement strand
GTTATCCGTCTGAAACTATTGCGACTCCATGGACCAGGAGACACCCATTGTTCTCCTGCAAATATTTTTGCTATTTAAAAAGCTCTCTCCCACTACAATTGTTGTTCTCCTTGGTAGGACAGACAGGGACTTGCTTATTATTTGCCAAAGGTCTTAATGTCCCTTTGGTAGGTCCCTCTGATTTGCCAAAGATGTCACTCACCCTGGGTGATCCTGTCCTTTGGTAGGTTACCTATTGCAGGTTACCTGTGATTTGCCAAAGGTCTTAATATCCCTTTGGTAGGTGCCTATGAATTGCCAAGGGTCTCACATTAAGTGATATTACCCCCTTGGTAGGTACCTAGGGTGGCCAAAGGCTACATTGTCTCTTGGTCAATCTGATCAGAGAGTCCCTTTTCCTTCCCCATAACTCCCTCCTGCTGTATTGCCAAAGGTTACACTTACTCAGAGTGATATTCCCCTTCGGTCCACGTCCACTATCCTGCCAACTATGCCAGAAAGTTGGTGCTGTCACTAAGGAAGCAGGCTGGAGAATGGATTGTAAGCTTGAAGCTTGTAGGAGGTGGACCTTCCCATATGTGTCAGGGAAAAGGCCCCAAGCAACCTCCGCAATTGCTATTAGTTGACACCCCTCCCCTGAGCCCTTCCCACTTCACTGGAGTTCCACAGCTGATCAATTTCCAACTGCCAACATCTGTTCATTAATGTCCAGTAACTGCCACTTTGCCTCTGCAAGCCTGCTGTCCTGGTTCCTACATATCTTTCTACACAGGTTGCTACATAAGTTGTCACTACATAAGTCATTACATAGGTTGTTATATATCTTATTACATAGGTTGCTACATCCTGTTACATAGCTTGCTACATATCTTGTTACATAGGTTGCTACACATTCATCCATTTATTTTCTGCATTCACATCTATCCTTGGCTTACCTAACTTATAATCATTCTTAAAAATTCATCTTAAATTCATCTTTTCTCTTGCAGAGAAAGTTGCCTTCTCTCTCATAGTACATATAGTGCTTTGTACTGATCTCCATAGACTTTTTATTTTAGTTCATTTGTCCAACTGGGAGAGCATTAATGCTTTGAGGGCAGGGATTTTTTTCTCACTCATTGCTGCATTTTCAATGTGTAGCTTAGTGGCTGCCATTTAGTAGATTATCAAGTTAGCAGATGAATGAATGACTCATTAGTTAATAGGGAGAGATGTTTTTATTAGAAACCTACAATCTGTAATAATACTCCACAACCCATCTAATGTTGAGTGTCATGGTTTAGGTGATATCTGAGCCCAAAACTCATGGTATGACATTAACAGTAAAACACTAGGGGGTGAACATATCATAGATCAAATCCACCTCCTTCCACCCTCATTCCCTTCCTCCTCTCTTCCATCTCCCCCTTGTTCCCTCTCTCCAATACATTCACATACATGCACACACACACACACGCACGCACGCACGCGCACACACACACACACACACACACACACCTTTTCTCAGTTCATGGAATCAATAAAACATCTCCTTGCCTTGCTATAGGATGGAGGACTTTTGAAGTTCATTTATGTAGGTCTTATTTGTAATGGACGTTGACTCTACATGATGTCTGTCCATAATTAGGACCCTGGTAAACTTTTGAAGAAAATGCTATCTGTCGGCAGAGAGATTTGCCAGCATTTGAAAACCTTCCCACAGGACATGGAACTGAGAGTTCATGGTCTCGTGAGTTGAGCAGAAAGTGTCTGGTAGGAGAGTATGATTAGCCATGACAGGCCAATTGGTTAAATTTTTCATCATTCTTAAGATTTAAAGTTGATGCCTATTTAGAATGGATCTAGTCATTCCAGAAGGTAAGAATGCACTGTGTTTAAATAGAATCATCACAGAATGTTAAAACAGAAAGTCATTCCAGGGTTTTGAAATAACCTGATTTTATATGATAATTAACCAAATTCTCCACTTATCCTATTACTTTTGATTGGAATGTAGGAGAATCACTTTTTTAAAAGGAAGCATTTAGGATTATTTATCTAACTTTTTTCTGCTAATGGGACTTTAGAAATGATGTTTCTGCTTTGCATTACTCCGTCTTTATGATCAAAGAGGATCTAATGAGCCCAGCTGAGCAGCAAAGAAAATGGCTTGTCATTCGGAACCAGCCCCGAGGTTGAGATGATAGAGAAGCAGAGAGGAAATGGGGTGCTAATGATATTAGGGAGAGAGCCTCTTCGGGGGAAAGCATTCATTTTACAGGTTTCAGGAGAATTATGGAGATAATTAATATTGGCAGTCACACACACTGTGCAGAGGATTGAAGCAGCAACTGACTAGATGCCAACAGATGGGAAAGTGATAGTCTCTCAGATTTAAAATGCCATCTACATTTACGCGAGGGAGAATCAGGGATTCTTCTTGTTCGATGGATGTTCAGTATCGGCAGCTACCATTTCATAAATTACCAGCTGTAATTTTTTTTTAACTTCAGAGAGCGTTTCTTAGGTTGCCTTTTAGAATTTTAACTCCTTTCTGAAGCTAAGTGCCCCATAGCCAGAACCACCAGATGTCCTAGAATTTTGAGAATAGTTCTGATTTTAAATAATCTACCCAGTCTCAGATCCCCCACATGTTAGATCATGTGACCAGTTTGGGGTTCACAAAGCATGGTCCCCACAGGTCCAGCCTCTGCCGATGAAGACTTGAATTACCGCAGCTCCAGATGGTTTGATCAGGAAGCTGTCTCAGCACCTCCACTGGCTCAGCCCTTAGGCATTGTTTCTTCTGAGAAAGAGAAGGTCATTACTCTCTTACAACATTTCAGGAAAACTGTTAAATACATCCAAAAAACTAAGTATTTAAAAACATAAACAAAGCATATTGTAGAAAAGTTAGGAAATATAACCAAGCAAACAAAATAAAAACATCACAATCCTACCAGTTAACAGATAATTACTAGTGACTGTTTCAATGCACACATACGGGGTATCCAAAAAGTTCATGTGTAACTTACTGGGTTAAACTACTTTAAATCCCACATGAACTTTATGTTCACCCTGTATATAAAAATATTTTTGATATTTCTTTTTTTCTTAACAAAAACTGTGGTCCTTAGATGGCAAAGGTTTGTGAACACAGTTTTTATTTAGCAATAAATTATGAACATCCTTGTAGACCTTTAAATATGTATTTATATCATTTTAATTGATACCTAGTACTTTGTAGTAAGAATATACAGTTAATTACTTAAAGTCCTCAGACGTCGATATTTTAATGTCTGATTGCATACAAAGGCACAATTTTCTTTACATACAGCACGTGGGTGGTGATAAAGGACTTGGTCCTCCAGAGGTCTGCCAATTTTCCTGAATCTTCCAGGAATGTAGGACTGTCTAGTTTGTCCTTATGTAGTCTACACCAAACTTGTCAGAGGCACAGTAAGGAATGCCACTTTGATGTTTGCTATCATTTGCCACTGGCTTCTCTTTGGTTTTTTGAGGATGCTCTGATGTCCAAATCAACTTTCTTGGTTATCACATTGCCGTGACTTGGGGGAGAGGAGCTGGCTGTGACAGGCATGGTTCTGAGGTCAGTCTGTGGCTGAGTCTGTCTGGGTCACATTTTTGGGAGGTGCATCACAGACCATGTCTGCTCCCTGGCTCCAACTAACAAGACTTTAAAGAAATTTTTTTAAAGGCTCAGAAAGTTTCTTGGATATCAAACTGCTCTTATAAAAATAACATTTTTATGACTTAAAATGTAAATGAATCAGAAACATATGGATTACATTTCCTTCAAAATGCCCAAGGGTTTAGAAACTGAGAGAAGAGCCCTTGCAAAATGAGCGAAACCGCATTTTGCCAAAAATAAAACACTTGAAAAATTGTTTGGGGTGTTTTGTGGATCCCTAGATGCTTGTGGGTTCTCTATTCTCTATCTGAACAGTACTTAGATTTTAAAAATTTAGGTTGCTCGAAAAAATGGACTTAGAACTACTTCAACGGGCATTTGGCTCTCTAGTTAAAGAACTGATACTGAAAATTCAAATTTAGATCAAGTGCACTTGAAATATGCCGGCTTGTTCAGTGTCTCATGAGTTCTCCTCTAGCCACGATCACACCTTTCTGCAGGAAGCGAGCACCAGGGGAACTTAGACTGTGCTGGGGAAAGACGGAGAGAACCACCCAGCCAGTCCAAATCCATGCCCCTGTCTCCCCTTCTCTTTTCTGTCAGTTGCTACCCGGATTTCCTTACTTGTCTATCTTAGGTCAGTATGCACAGAAGCTGAGCCCAAGACAGAGATCCTTGCCTAAGTGATTTGTGGAGGAAATGCTCTCAGGAGAAATCTGGAAGGAAGGGAACAGATAAGGCAGGAGCTATGCAACGGTGCTCTCGGTGGAATCCAGCCTTAGCCTGGTCCCACAGAACTCTGCAGCATGAATGGCGTCTAGTGGCCTCACCTTGGGGTGTGTTCTAGGACACACCAGTCAGTCATTTCTCTGGCACTGGGAAAGGGGCAGCTTCAGTCTCTCTCTACTGAAGACAGTCCTTCAGGACGTTTGGCAGACAAGACTGTAACTGTGGATCTTAGCAAACAGAACCCGCAGCAGTTGGGAGATTGATGCAATGGTACGTGGATGGGAAGTGGGCAGGGCACAAATGGGGTCCTCTCTCTCCTCCTTCTCAAAGCCTTGAAAACATCCTAATTCCGTTTTCCTTCAATCTCATGCTTCCCTCTGTTCAATCAGATATCAAATTTCTATCCAATTAATTTTTTTTTTAATTTTCCTGCATTATTGTCTTTTCCAGTGCAGTCATGTGAGTCTATACTTGGATCCCACATGGATTTCCTCACCCATTTCCCAGCTGCATGCCCACTGTAGAATATACTCTAACTCAGACCATCCCAGACATGGCTACATTACCATTCTTCTCCAAACACCACTTTCAAATGTTTAAGTATTAATTCTTAAATATCTACAGGAACATTTCTTAAAAATTTTAAGATAAAGAATCCCTTGAGCACCTGTAGTCCCAACTACTGGGAAGGCTGAGGTAAGAGGATCTCCTGAGCCCAGGAGAGGAGGTTTCTGTGAGCTGTGATGATGCCACAGCACTCTACCCAGGGCAACAGAGTAGAGTGTCTCAAAAGAAAGAATCCCTTGGAGGTTGGTACAGTAACTCATACTTATAATCCTAGCACTCTGGGAGGCCGAACCAGGAGGATCCCTTGAACTTAGGAGTTCAAGACTGGTTTGAGCAGGAGCGAAACATGTCTCTACTAAGAATTGAAAAATTAGCTGGGCATTGTATGAAGTTGCTATGAGCTGGGCTGAGCCAGGGTCCTATAGCCTAGGGCAACAGAATGAGACTCTGTCTCAAAAAGAAAAAAAGAATCCCTTGGAATGATAGTGTACTTGGAGCCTCATTAAATGCTAATACAGTAACCTGAAAACCAGGACAGTTTTGCTGTCTTCTAGTTATATAGATTACAATATGGAAAAGCTTAAAAATAAAACCTTGAAAAAAATCAAGATAAGTTGATTAATTAAAATAAATTTTAATTTAAATGAGATAATATACACAGTGCTTGGACCAGTACTGGTAAGTGTTCAATAAATACTGAGTAAAGTTATCAACACTTAGTCTCTGTCTTACATCTTGTCTCTCTGGTCACACTTCTGTCATCTATAGAAGCCAGACAGATCACATGTAGGCCCATGTTCCCTTGCTTGTATCTCTTCCAATTTATTTATAATGTAACCCAATCTTCACCTTGGCCCATAAAACACAACACAATCTTGCCCTGTCCCCATCTCCAGCCCCAGCTCCAGGTGGCACTAAACATGCTCCCAGTGCCATCATTACGGCTTCCGTAATCCCTGGTATGTCAGCCTCTTTCCTGCCACGGGGCCTTTGCATGTGCTGTGTCTTCTGGCTGGAAAGGCCTCCTCCTCCCCTCCCACTCCCCTCGCCTGGCTTCACTTCACCATTAGGTCTCAGCTTAAATGTTTACTTCTCGCCCTTTCCTGATTGCCTCATTTATTCATTTAACAAGTTATTTATGGAGCACCGACAGTGCTCCCCCTTATGTGCTGTTTCACCTTCCATTATTACAGTTACCTGTGGTCAACTGTGGTCTGAAAATATCAGATTATTGTTTGTTCCAGAAATCAAGAATTTATAAATTTTAAACAGCACACAATTCTCAGTGGTGTGATGAAATCTCGCACGGTCCTACTTCATCCTACCTGGCACACGAAACACCCCTTTGCCCAGAAGAGCCATACTGTACATCCCCCTTTGTCACTTAGCAGTCATTTTAATTATCAGATCAAAAAAACAGTATACAGATTCTCCTCACCTTACTATGTAGGATCATATTCTGATAAACGCATCGTAAGTCAAAAGTATCAGAGGCAGATATACATTTAATGCACCTGAGGTGTATTAATCACAGATGAGCTGTGCCTGCCTCAACTGTACTCAGAACACTTAACATCAGCCTACAGTTGGACAAAACCATCCAACACAGGCCTGCTTTATAATGAAGGGTTGAGTATCTCATGTAATTTGTTGAGTACTGTATCGAAAGTGAAAAAAGGAATGGTTGTATGAGTACTAAAGTAAGGTTTCTACTGAATGCATACTGCTTTTGCAACATGATAAAGTCAAAAAATAAGTCAAACCATCATAGCCAGGGTCTGCCCATGTAACCATCACAAACTGGGTCTGCTATATGACCATCACAACCAGGGTCTGCTCATATAACCATCACAACCACAGGGTCTGCCAGTATGACCATCTTAACCAGGGTCTGCCCGTGTAACCATCACAGCCAGGGTCTGCCTCTGTGACCATCCCAGCCATGTCCTGCCCATGAGACCATCACAGCCAGGGTCTGCATGTGACCATCATAACAAGGGTCTGCCCGTGTGACCATCATAGCCAGGGTCTGCCCGTGTGACCATCATAGCCAGGGTCTGCCTGTGTAACCATCACAGCCAGGGTCTGCCTCTGTGACCATCCCAGCCAGGTTCTGCCCAGGGTCTGCGTGTGACCATCATAACAAAGGTCTGCCCATGTGACCATCATAGCCAGGGTCTGCAATTTTCAGCATCCACTGGGGGTCTTGGACCATGTTCCCTGTGGATGAAGGGAAACCACGGTACTCTGTGCCAGGCACAGTGTTGTGGGTTTAGACCCACACAAAAAAGTAAAAATCATTGCAATTAAAATGTTATAGCTGTATAAGTAGAGAGTGAAAAAAATGAGTAAGCCAATTCCATATGCAGGTGTACATGCGTGTGTGAGAGAAAAAGAAAGTGTCAAAGAGCTGAAAAGTTAAAGTAGAATTATTGCTGTTTCTAATACAGTGGTCAGGAAAAGCTTACGGAAATGATCTTTATTTGGGCAAAGACATGAACTAGATCTACGAGTCCCTTGCAGGTATACATACGGAATATACATCCTGTGTTTCAATGTCTTTTGCAGTATTTTCCCCCTTAAAACTGCTTACTAAAATTGGTGATTGTTTTTAAAGTGCTCTCTGTTTTGGGGGTTGTCTGCTTTCCCCAATAAATTATAAATTTAATGCAGACAGAACCGTGTCTGCCTTGTCACTGTTAGATTCCCAGCGCGTCACAGTGGACCTGATGCATAGTAATTACTCACTATACATTTATTCAATCTTCATTCAGTGATTATGTATAGTTTCTTATTATTACTGAACCAAAAATTAGAAATCAGAAAGTTACTCTTGAATGCAACCAATTATAGCAGAAGGAAATGAAAGTACTTTGCTTGGTGACAAAAGCTTAAAAGGACAACATTAACTGAAATGAGTGGGATTATAACGTTGCCTCAAGCACCTTTGACAAAGACAGGTGACAGAACAAAAGCAAATGTCTTGGTGCCCATTCCAGCGGCCTGTGTGCCCCGTCTGTGTCAGCAGAGAAACCACAACGCCACGAGCCTCTGACATGGTATCTTCTTTTTTCTTTTCTCCAAGAATAAAAGGGAGAAAAAGAGAACCCAGCAAACCTTCCAGACCTGTCACTTTCCCTGGGAAAAGACATCTCCGTGCTGACGTCCGCTGAGTGTCTGTCTTCATTGTTTGGGATTGTCCTAACTCACTGTAGGACAAGTAATTTTTGATTGAACCCTGGACATGTTGTATTATGAGACTCTGCTTATTTAAACTTTATTTTAGCTGGCTTTTTCTGACATTGCTCAGAAGGGAGAGGTGCTAGCTGGAGATAGAAGTTCAGGTTCCACTCCTGGCCTTGAGTGCGCCTAAGGAGGAGGCTTCTCACTACTGCTGGGCGGAGTTCAAGTCCTCGTCTGGTTTCCCATGACCCTGTGGTGGGGGCAGCCTTGGTACTGAAGGGGAATGCTAAACGTTCTTCCTCTGCCCTGGGCTCCTTCTGACACGGAGAGTAAGGAGAGGGGAGCGCCTCATCAAGGCCGAGCAGTGCTGCAGTCCAGGCTCCGCACCTGTTCCCCCTGACACACCAGGTAGGGCCTTTCTACTACTCTGTGTGAACACGGGTTCCACATCCCTGGCTTCTCTGACCCTCCCTCTGCGGGGGGCTTGCGGTACCTTGTTGAGACCTCTTGGGATGGAGTTCTCGACTTTCCACTCAGTTTTTACTGATGTGGAGAGGGCGGGTCACTGTTTATTTCTCTTTCTTTCATTCCTTTTGTGGTAGTGGATGGTGGGAGTAGGTAGTCTACAAGTTTTCTACCTTGCTGGACTGCCCTATCCTGGCCTTTGGCTAAAGAAAGCAGATTTTACTGGGGCTGCTGTTGTTTTTGTCTATACACACTGGCATGTGTGTGTCTATAAGCATTTTCTGAGTGTTCACTTTCTTCAGTTTCAAGAGTGAAAGAGACAAAAAACAACCAAGAAAAAAAAAAACACCAATATGACTCACCCCCATCTGATTCCTTAGGTTCTGAGGTCCCTGGTTCTCTTTATGTCACAGAGACCCCTTATGTGTGTTTTGTACATAATGTCCACGATTTCGTAAGTACAAGTCCTTAAATCTTCTTTCATTGCTCTCGACTGGTTTGTAGGTGTCTCATTTTTCTTTTCTAGGTGCCACGTGGTTCTTTTGATTTCCACTCTTCAGTTTATAAGTAGTTGTGCATATAGGTAACTATTCTTGGCCTCTGTAGGATCTAGAACACTTAGACCCACACCAGTTCTCGGTTTCTCTGGGACGGCAGGGAGAGCCCCAGGAAGCAGAAACATGCATGAAAAACATCTCGGCTAGAATCACAACCCAGGCCCTGACTCCACAGCCCTGCGCCACTTGATGTTCTGGTGAACTGGGCCTGAACATACGTGAATCTTAAAAATAGTGCTTGCCTACTTACGACTTCCTTAAGACACCCATGTAACAAGGTTAAGAACACAGACCCTGGAGTCAGGCAGACTGGTTTCCACCTTCCTGCTGGGTGACCTTGAGAAGTTACAGGGTCAATGTCTCAGCTTATACACCTGTGGTGTGGGGACCACATGAGCACTACCTGTCACACAAACTGCTTCTCTTCCGTAGGTGGAAAAGGAAGGTCATTTTTATCTGGCTGCTTTCCAGACTCTGTCTTTGACTTTAGAGTTCAGAATTTTATCACTGTGTGGTGCGGTGTTATTTCTTTTGTTTATTCTGTTTAGGGTTCACCCAAGTTCTTGACTCTGCAGGCTTAAAAATGCAATAAGATTAAGTGTATTAATATGTATGTAGCATTTGTAACAGCGTTTGCCTCGTGAGAACCATAGAAGTATTAGCCATTGGTATTATTAATGCTAATGTTCCTTCCCTCAAGGCAACACAGAAGGCAGAAAAGAAATCAAATGTGCTCTGCCCCTCCCTTGGCAAACTGCATCTTCTAATCTTTTGAGCCTGAACATTCTTATTTAGGGTCCTTTGTGCTTCGTTATTTGCTCATTTTTCTTGAATAAGTGAGTAGTTCCCTGACACTGTTGGTTCTGGAGTACTTTCCACTATGCTTTCTAACTTGTTATTATGAATAAATAAAGATCAAAACTTCTTTATGCTTGTAGTAAAGTCTACACTTTATTACTCTTATTAATTCTAGATTTTAGGACTTTTTTTTTTCATTTCACGTCTTAGTCCATTTTTTCATAAGCCAATGATAATCCCAGTCACTGTATCTTTTGCTTCAGTTATAAGATTATTACACTGCCGAGACCCCTTTCACAGTACATCATTTTCTCTGGCCTCTTTGTTTTGATTTCCTACATAGGTGAAATATCCATTCTTTAATTTCTGTACCAACAATGTCCCTCGTAATTATCACCTTTCCTTCCTTTGCTCTCCACTCAGGAAAGTGGCTCATTAATTAATTTCTTTTGTCCTGCTTTCAACATTCATATGGATAATTTTAGCTAGACAAACATCTCAAGAATATTTTTAGACATTGAAGCTCCTTTGTCATAGAACTAGGCAGACATTTGGGTCATCTTCTGGATAATCCTATCTTCTTCTGGCCCATCTGCATCTATTCTGCAGGTAGGCAGGACCCTAAGGTATTTCTCTGCTCAATTCTTCAGAGCTGCAATCCATAAAATTTCTGTGCATATTTTCTTTTACAGTTAACTTTTCAGTAGAGCTGCCATTTCTTTCCTTTTAATGTATCTTTATGATCTTTTTAAAGATAGCACATCAAATATAACTGGTATGCTACCATTTTAACACAGAAATCTCTGAACCAAATGACAGCAAACTTGTAACTGTTACTCATTCCTGTGAACTGCAGCGTGGGTCTCTCTGGATTTAGTTTTCTCTTAGCTAAAATGGGAAAGGATGAGTATGCTAAAATTGTTTATAATATTTTGCTGTTGCTAATATAATCCACAATCGTATGTTTGTACTAACAGGGATGTTTAAATTGTGAGGCAGATGATAATGAAATTTAACTAATGAAAATTATTAAAATATATACAAATATACATAAATATATACACAAATGTATATATATAAATATATAACTATATATATAAGCTCAAAGTCAGGTAACACTTTGACTACAAAAACGCTACTCAAAAATTTCTATGGTTCAACGCCCATAGCTCAGAGGCTAGGGTGTCAGTCACATACATGGTAGCTGGCGGGTTCAAATCCAGACCGGGCCTGCCAAACAACAGTGACAACTATAACCAAAAAGAAAATAGCCAGACATTGTGGCAGCAGCCGTAGTCCCAGCTACTTGGGTGACTGAAGCAAGAGAATCGCTTAAGCCCAAGAATTTGAGGTTGCTGTGAGCTATGATGCCACCGCACTCTACTGAGGGTGATAAAGTAAGACTCTGTCGCAAAAAATAAAATAAATGTCTATTTAAGGTGTAAAAGTTCTGATACCATTATACATCTACACTGGAATTGAACAATTAAATAAGTACATGGTGGTAGGCAAGATTCAGTTTGTCTCTTAGCCCTTATCAGGTGAGAATTCACAGATAGCAGGAGAAGAAACTAGAGTGATCGTGTGGTTGAAAATACTATAAGCTCATGGATAGCTGAGTATACAGACATATTCATGGGAAGGCATAACGGATGGTGGACACACACGTATGTTACAGCTCTGTCCACAGTTACGGGCCTGGAATCACAGCACCCTGGGAGCAATGAGCACATTCAGCACCCAGATCTGTTTTTGTGTGTTTTTTTTTTTTTAGAGATATCTTTTTTTTTATTGAATCATATTATACTGTTTACCCTTTGACCCTCTATCTGGCCAGTAACTGAACAGTAGCAATTGTCTGTCTGTATTATGTGCTGTTTACAATCACTGAGAGGTATGAAAGGAATTAATAATTTAGCCTAGAAAGCATTAATGCACTTATGGGGTACAATGTGCTGGTTTTATATACAATTTGAAATACTTTCATCAAACTGGGTAACATAGCCTTCACGGCATTTTCTTAGTTATTGTGTTAAGACATTTATATTCTACACTAGATCTGGTTTTTAATATCCTTCTTCAGTAAGTGGAATCACAGCTCCTCAGGGAACCAGTTGATTCTGAGACTGAGGCAGAAAATATCTATGATAATCCTAGAGCATCTTTTAGGACCAAAGAGTAAGGAAGTGTTCAAATAAAAAACTCAAAACATTCCACAAAGATGAGGTTATATCAGAGGGACCCCCAGAGAAAACGGGCAGCTCCCAATAGTCAAAGCTAGAACAACACAGTATTGGATTATGAATCACAGTATAAAATAAATATCTGTGATTCCATATGATATAAATAAGTTATAGATATCAATAACTTAGGGAAGAATAGATCCATCTCCCGTGCAGAAGAAATCCAAATAATTCTTGTATGTGTTCTGTCCTCAAATAAGCCGAGCACAGCTTCCCTGCTCCTTATATATGAGTGGTGGATAGTGACTGTCAGTACTGTAGGGAATGGAGGGAAAAGGTCACTTCAGAGAGGAGAGACCTGGCAAGCACCACCTAAGCCAGATGATCCCGGTCAACATTCAGCAGGGCCAAGTCATCTTCTGGGTGTGTACCCTTGATGTAATGTGATGAGAACAGCACTCTGCCTCTGAGGTCTTCCTCCCCAGAACACAAAACCACACTCTAATTACAAGGGAAAACATCAGACAATTCCCAATGGAGGAAAATTCTACCAAATCCCTAGTTTGGAACTGTCAAGACTGGGGAAGTCTGCGCAACTGTCACAGCCCAGAGGAAGGTGAGGAGATACAACAACTAAATGTAACATCGGCTCCTGGAACAGAAAAAAGACATTTGGTAAGAAACTAAAAGTGAGTAAAAGTGTGGACCTTGACTAATAATAACGTATCAGCACTAGTTTGTTAAGTACACCAGTGTTAGGTACTAGTGTGAGATGCTGCCAACAGAAGCTGGCTGCGGCACGCGTGAGAACGCTCTTCATTATTTTTTGTAATTTTTTTCTGCAAACCTAAAACTGTTCTAAACTAAAAATGCCTGCAGGATAAATAAATGGCTACAGGAATGACAAAGTATAGAAAACAAGGATAGAGGCTTCAAAAACTGTGTAATGAAGAAAACGTTGTGGGAAATAGTATATTTGTTTAGTTTTGAAATATTGACTAGAATTGTTTATTCTTTCCTTTTCCCTCGCAAAAATAGATGCAAATAGGAGACAAAAAATCTGGACACTGTGTAACTCAGCCAGCATGTAGCCAATAGCATTTAATTTCAGCAAATAGCTTATAATCACAATAATCAGGTCGGGGGCAGTGAGCCAAGCTATTGGAACTATTTTTTCCAATAAAATAATTGCCTTAATTCAGACCAGGGAAATATTTGGGGGAGGAGGGTTAGAGTGGTAAATAGACCCACTGAAATTATTAGTTTTACACAGCCATCGCCAAAAGCACAGAAAAACCTGGCTCCTACTAGTGAAACAAACAGACCAAAAGAGGATATGAACAAGTTTGCACGATTGTGTTGGTTTGATTACAGACAGCTGTATTTTGAATTCCCTTTTGATACAGAATCATCATAAAACCATGCATTTGTCATGCAATTGTTAATTGCTGTTTATAATGTAGATAAATTATACATCAACTTTTTAACATTTGTAAATACTTCCCAGTAATCTAATGATATGCTGTTTTCAATTATTTCTTTTTTAAATATTAAAAGGTATTTTTACATGCTTAATGATTTGTTTTTGCCAACTGAAATGAAAGTTTACTTTCTTTAATTATAAAAAAAGTTTATTATCAAAATAAATATATATATGTATATACACACACACACACACATATATATATATATATATATATGTATAACTACTCACAATCCCATGATGACTTTTTAAAATATATTGCCTATTAGGCTTCCTTATTTTTTTATTTTTTGACCTGTAATTGTGACTAACATATATTCAATATGTATTCTTTTTCCACTTAACAATTTACCATAAGTATATTCCTCATGTTATTTTAAATTTCTAATAATTGCTATCTTAAGTGCTATAAGATATTAAGTCAGTTGTTATATTATTGTTTACTAATATATTAATCAATTGGATAGTTAGAGATTGTCTTGGGGATATTTTGTTCCCCCATGTATGTTCTGATTCCAGAAGAAAAATCCAAACCCACTGTGTTTTTGTACCTCTAGGTGAGGTCACTATAGCATTATTATTTTTTGTAATTCCAGAAAATTTCAGGGGTATAAACGTTTTGATTACAGGAATTGCTTTTGTACCATTTGAGTCAAGTTATAAGTGCGCCATCACCTGGCTAGTGTGCATTGCACCTGTGAGGTGTGCGTTACCCTCCCCCATGGTCCCCTCCCACCTGCTTGCTTTCTATTGAGTTTTTCTACCAAATGTGCACGTGGGTGTTGATTGGTTAGTCCCAATTTAGTATTGAGCACATGTGGTGTTTGTTTTTCCATTCTTGTGATACTTTACTTAGAACAATGGTCTGCAGTTCCATCCAGATTTTTACAAAAGTTCACTATTTTCATAGCTGACTAATATTCCATGGTGTACATGAACCACATTTTGTTAATCTACTCGGGTATTGATGGGCACTTGGGTTGATTCCACATCTTTGTGGCTGTGAATTGTGCTGCAATAAAACATTCATATGCTCGTCTTGTTTAATAAAGTGACTTTTTTTTTCATTAAGGTAAATACCCAATATTGGGATTATTGGATCAAATGGTAGGTTTACTTTTAATTCTCTGAGGTATTTCAATATGAGCTTCCATAGAAGTTGTACTAGTTTGCAGTCCCACCAATAGTGAATGAGTGTTCCTTTCTCTCTTCATCTGTGCCAACTTCTATTGTTTGGGGACTTATGATAAAGCCATTCTCAGTGGAGTTAGGTGATACCTCACTGTCTGTTTTATATTTCCCTGATGATTAGGGAAATATAAAATGATGTTGAGCATTTTTTCATTTGTTTATTGGCCATTTGTATATTTTCTTTTGAAAAGCTGTTCATGTCTTTTGCCATTTTTTTTTATGAGGTCTTTTGATTTCTTTCTTGCTGATTTGCTTGAGTTTGTTATAGATTCTGGTTATCAGCCCTTTATTGGTTGTATACTGTGCAAATATTTTTCTCCCATTCTGTAGATTGTTTATTCACTTTATTGAAATCTTTGGTGTGCAGCAGCTTTTAATTTAATCAGGTTCCATTTATTCAATTCTGTTGTTGCTGTGATTGCACTTGAGGTCTTCATAAATTCTCTGCCTAGGCTGATGTTTATAATGGTTTTTGCAACATTTTATTAGAGGATTTTTATAGTTTCATGCCTTAGGTTTAACTCTGTTATAGCATTCTTACATTTAAAACTCAGAAAGGAAACATCTTGGGTCCAAGCAGCCACATATGGAGCTCTAAAATATTTGGTTATTACATATGAAATGTCCAGTTTCCTTAAGGACTAAGTTTGACTGCTGATATCTCTCACATTTCACTTTGACACTTCTTGTTTTATTTGCATTGTGAAGGTCCATCCTTATTCTTTCAAATGTACTTTTTGGCTCGTAATTATTATTTTTATTTATTTATTTGTTTGTTTTTTTGCAGTTTTTGGCCAGGACTGGGTTTGAACCTGCTACCTCCGGCATATGGGGCCAGCACCCTACTCCTTTGAGCCACAGGTACCATCTGGCTTGTAATTATTTTTGAAAAAATATTTACAACAATTTTTGTGAAACCACAGGTAAGTAAAAAATTTGTGTTATTTTCAAATATGATTTCCATTGTGGAACCAGTGCAGTGCAGAAAGCTTGAAATAATCAACGATGTGTTTGGGAAGGATGTGCCTAATGAACACAGTGGCCGATAGTTTCTGAAGTTCCATTCTGGTGATTTGAATTTTAAAAATGAACCATGTGGGTGACCTGAGACCAAGGTGGATAAAGGTGAGTTGACAGGTGTAATGGGAGTGAATCCAGCTCAACCTGTGTGAGGTTTGATATTATATTGCAGCATTTGAAACCAATTAGCAAGGTAAAGAAACTGGATAAATAGTTTAGCATGAATTAAATGCATGTCAGAAGAGAAATTGTCTTTCTTTATTGTCACACAGAAAGGTGAACCATTTTACACTGTAAATGCTATGTGTGATGAAAACTGGATTCTTTTAGACAATCAAAAGCATTTGGCACAATGGATGGATAAATTAGATGAAGTGCTAAAACACTATCTAAAATTGAATATTCATCAAAAAAAAATCTAATGGTATCTGTCTGGTGGTCCAGTGCTGCTTTTATTCACTCCAGATTCATGAAACCCGGTCAATAGATGACAGTGGATGTCTGCTGCAACCAGCTGGACGACGCGAGGAAGATGCTTGTGATTTGCAAGACGATGCTCAACCATGTGTTGCACAAACAGCGCTGCTCCAGCTACAGGGGCTGGGCTTGGGAACTCTCTGTCTTCCACCATATTCACTAGTCCTTGTACCAACCAGCTACCACTTCTTCCAGGCTTGAACCACTTCTTGCAAGGAAAAATGTCGAATTTCTACCAGCTGTGGAAAATACCTTTCACAATTTCGTCCCTACTTGCTTCCCAGCCTTCTTCACTAATGGCATAAACAAAGCCACCAATAAGATGACAAAACTGTGTTGATAGTTTTTTGGGCACATACTTTGATTTAATTGTATGGACTCTTGTTTGAGATATAATAAACTAAATTTTTGATTCAAAATTTGACATTTCATATTTAATGACCTAACACGAAATTTTTTTAAACTTCCACATTCATTCTGAAGCCCATTCGTCTCCTTTAGTGCCTCAAAGATGGAGCTCACGATCTGATTAGCCATGCAGTAAAGTGGCAAACCCTGCATCCTGGACATGGAGACTAATGGCCTGTACAGGACTAGGTTACTGGCTTCAGCTTCATTCTCTTGCAGGATGCCATTCCCCTCGGGAGACCAGTTGCCTGAGAAACCTCTATGTCAGTGGTTCTCAACCTTCCTAATTGCCATGCTATTACAAATGGAACAAAGGGGTCATGACCCACAGGTTGAGAACCACTGCTCTAAGTCATGTGTTTATGGAGCCTCCAGGACAGCCTCTGATGGGGCAGAAACAAACACGACAGGGTCACCAGTTCATGTTCTAGTAAGCCAGAGGGAAGGGCTTTCAAGTTCATAATTACTTATGGAAGAAATGTCATAGTACTAAAGATTTTCTTTTGTCAGGAGAGAATGGATTTTGCCTAAATATTCTGGCCTCAATGGCCTTTACATTGCCTCACAGTATGATGGGGATGTTTTCACACTCTCCTACCTTACCCCTTTGCCAGTTAGGTGCACACTTATAGCTCTTGATGGGACATCAAATGTTATAATGGCAACCCGGGTTTGGATATAATAGTCGTTTCTCAGGCCACCAAATATATGTCCAATATGTTGAATTTGAAAGGTCTACTGTCATTATGAACACAGGTAACATGTCTCAACAACCAAAGTGACTACATACATCTTAATTCGCCAGTTAAGTGACATTTCCCAAATACACTATGGCTAGAACAGCTGTCAACAACCAATACATGTTTAAGTAAAACTTAGGGTTTTCCTTGGGTGACCATCATGATGTTTCTTCTAGTCACCTGACTAAGCCCAAATACATTTTTAAGAAATAATCTCTGTTTTTGATGAAAATAGGATCACTTATAATGCTTAAAATGTCAAATATCACAGCATGAAAATGTCTTCAGATGTTTTCATGATGAAGCTTGAAAATAATAAACCATGATTTGAATTAAAAATAATTGTCCAAGTCATAAATGAATATCTAAAGGTTGTATGCATTAATTAACATAACATTTACTGAGAACCTACATGCCAGGTGCTATACTAAGTGCTATGAATAAAGCAGATACAAATTTCTGCATTCATGGAGCATATCTCTTTCATAGCCCAAAATTGATGAACTACTGCCTTCTGAAGGAAGTTGGTGATTGCTCAAAAAGGAATCTTTCCCAGA
>CAUYRH010016341.1:0-14808 GCA_963574655.1 Perodicticus potto | reverse complement strand
ACAGACTGCCAATTCACTACTGTTCTCATCTCACGAGCTCTCTTGCTTGTTAGGAGAGCTAAATCCCTCTCCATGCCCTTTCTACCAAGGTGTTCCATTATTGAGCTATACAGGTATTTCTTATAACTCTCACTCCTCCTGACCATAGGCTACATGGGCTGCAACAGTAAATCTTAAAATTCCAGTGATGGTCATTTACTCCAAATAAAAACTCTTCTAAGTAGACTATACTAAACCAAATATTTATAGAAATGTAAAACTATGTCATTAGAGTCAAATATGATGAAATTGGGAGGCACAGAAATAGTGCACTTTGTTAAAAATAAAGGGATAATAAACTATTAAATTCAAGATGCAACATTAAATGGAAAGGACTGGAAGTTCTATATCGATCAGTGCCATAATTTTATAAGCCAATAATAAGTTTCCAGAACTTTAGATATATACCTATTGATTATCACAAATATTCAATACATCATGATTTCCTAGAAAGGAATGACTTGTTCTTTTCTTATTAATAAGTTTGAGTTCTCTGTGGTGTATATTGCAAGGGTACATGTCAAATCTGAGTAGAGTCTAAATGTCTTAACACAATAATCAAGTAAGTGAGGTGAAGACTATGTTAACCAGTTTGATGTGAGAATTCCAGATTATATATAAAATCAGCACATTGTACCCCATAAATGTATTAATGTATACAGTTATGATTTAATAATAATAAAAAAAGGTTTGGGAGCAAAACTGTAAGAAATAAATGGGGGGAAAAAGGGCTTGGAAAGGAGTGTTGGGAGTAGCAGAGAAATTAGAAAAGAGTGCTTAGGAAAGCCACAAAAAGGAGATGGTGGGCTGGGATAAAATGATTATTTAATTAAAGTCTGCTTTCTCTACCAGACTGTAGGCTGTTTTTTCCCACCATTTTATCTTCAGCTTCTAAATGAAGTTCAGTATAGTTGATTATTAAATATGTGTTGAATAAATACGTTTCCAATTTAGAGATTAATTTAAGCCTAGAAAGGGCAAAGAGCTAAAGTTTTAAGCACAACCCAATGTTAAAAGACAGAAAAAGCCAAAGACTAAAGAGTTACATCTATACCTGACTTCAGACTTATGAAGAGAGTGTTTCAACTGCATTTGAGGTTTCCATCTAGAGAGAACACAAACTTTGTGCCGTTATCAGAGCACTTATAATTAATGCATTCTCAATTTGTCAAATTATGTATCTAACTCTTTGTTCAGAAACCATGATCACTTTACCCACAGGGACAGATTCCTGAAAGAAGAAGAATGTTTGGCTACTATAGTAGGGCAGAAAACCTTGATGAAGAGACTGTTAAGAAATATCATGTTTAGGCTCAGCGCCAACCACATGCACCGAGGGTGGTGGATTCAAACCTGGCTTGGGCCTGCTAAACAACAATGACAACTGCAACAAAAAAATAGCCAGGTATTGTGGCGGGTGCCTGTAGTCCCAGCTGGTTGTGAGGCTGAGGCAAGAGAATCGCTTAAGCCCAAGAGTTGGAGGTTGCTGTGATGGTTGTGAGCTGTGACGTCACAACACTCTACTGAGGGCGACATAGTGAGACTCTGTCTTAAAAAAAAAAAAAAAGAAAAGAAAAGAAAAAAATATCATGTTTAACCTGCAAAATTCAGTTAAGGTAACTGAAAATAGTAAATGTAAAAAATCAAACAAACTAACAAAACTAAAATATTGTATCTGGATGAAGAATTACAAGCAGATTTATGTCCTGGAGTCTAGAAATATAGTCCCTTGAAAACGTCAGTGCTAAGAAGAATAGAAAGAGAACTCAGTGAAGGAAATGCTATAAGGGCTCATGTAGAGATTTCATAGAAACCGAAAAACAAGTTGAAACTATAAACATCAGATAAAGTGTTCCTGAAATTCTTGTTGGAAAACTCATTGTAAATGAAAATATAAAACAATAGTTTAGCATTTTTAGGGTTATAAAGGCTTAAAAATTAAATTGCTAGGCACGCAATGTAGGATACGCATATTTTCATTTAGGTTTTAATTTCTCCTACGTAGGTGGTCCTCAGATCCACAGGGTTTTCGAATAAACAAAGCAATGTACTGTTATTAAAGTTAGAAGAAGTTTTTATTTTCATGCAGTTTTATTTTATTGCTTATGTGCTTAAGCACACATGACAAACAAGTATGATCAGTTTGACCTTTATAGTTAGGTTCATAAAAGTAATGGAATTTTACAGTAAAATAATTATAGGAAATGTTATGTTTACCATACATATTAATATTTAGCATGAATAGGTACCACTTTCCAGGCCTGCCCAATTATTGATGCTGAGGTGTTCTGTTCTCATGTTTACTACCCCTCTGGGTGTCAGAAGCTCCATCTGCCAATTCATGAGGCCTATGAATAACACTTTAGATCAAATTTGTGTGATGGTTGATTTTACGTGTCAACTTGATGGGCCAGAGAGTTGGTAAGTATTATTTTGGGTCTATCTATGAGGGCGTTTCAGTTGAGATTGACATTTAAATTAGTAGACTTAGTGAAGGAGACAGCCCTCCCTAATGCCGGGAACTCTCATCAAATCTGTTGAGAGTCTGAATAAACAAAAAGGCTGGATAAGGGAGACTTTTCTCTTTCTTCTTGACTGTCTTTGAACTGAGACATCAGTTATCTCTTCGTTTTGGACTTGGACTTAAACCAGAAGTTACAAAATTAGCTCTCCTGATTCTCAGGGCTTAGACTTGCCCTGGAACTTACATCATCTGCTCTGTGGGGTCTCCAGATTATTGACTGCAGATCTTGAAATCTATCAACCTCCATAACCATCTCAGCCAACTTCTTTTAATTAATCTCTATCTATATATATCCTGTTAGTTCTTTTTCTCTGGAAAAGCCAGACTAAAATAGATTGTGGTGCTGGGAAGTGAGGTGCTGCTGTAATAAAGACCAGAACCTGTGGAAGGGGCTTTGCATCTGGTGATAGGTAGAGGCTGGAAGAGTTTAGAGGTACATGTTAGAAATATATTATTAATGGAAATTCTGGTAGAATCTCAGATAGAAGTGAGGAATAGATTTGAGACAGAGGGAGAGGCAATCCTTGTCATAAAGTGGAAAAGAAAGGGGCTGAACCATGTTCTAGTATTTTGCAGAAGGTGAAACTTGCGAATGATGAAATTGGATATTTACCCGAGGACATTTCTAAGGAAAATGCTGAAGTCTCCTTCCGAAAGCTTCTAGTAAAATGCAAAAGAGGAAAGAAGAATTGATAAAGGAGTTGCTAAGTGAAAAGGAATCAGAACTTGAACATGTGGAAAATCCTCAGTTTATTGCATAACATTACAAAAATAAGAAAGCTTGTTCTGAGGAGAATACTAAGTATGTGGCCGACTAACCATTTGATAAAGAGATTATGGATGGGACTCATGGACTTAATCAGCCATTTCAGCAGAAACCAGGAATGGAGTGGTTTCTGACACCAACCACCAACAAGAACAGTTTGAACTAAAGTGGACAGAAAAAGTGAGATAAAATGAAGGAAGGCTGTGGAACTCCTTCTATTTGACAGAACCAGACAATTGAGCTATTTGGCTTCAAACACATCTATTCCATGAGAACAAGGAAATGAGCCTTAAAGTGATTCACAGATCAATTTTGGGGTGATCTGCCAGATGCCTTTGGGCCAGAACATCTTGCAGAGTTGCAGAGGCAGAATCCCTGCCCTAGTGGGTCTGGAGGGAAGGCAGAGAACCTATCCAAACAGGATTATTCTCAGACCTTAGGATCTACTGGAATTTATCTTGGTAGGTTTAAGACTTGTTTGCCACCCATCACTCTTTTCTTCTTTTTTATTCTTCCTTTTTGGAATTAGAATATCTATCGTATGCCTGCCCCATCATTATATTTTGGAAGCATATAACATGTCTGATTTCTTGGGTTGACAGTTGGACAGAAATTTTGCCACAAGTCTTATCTATAAGGCGGGTGGACCTGTGGGTATTTAAGGGAAGAGTCATATCTTGATGTGCTTGCATTGCTAGAAATAATGGTTGTATAAGCTTAAAAACAATTTTCAATTGTTTATTATAAGTAGATTAGGAATTGAATGAAGAACATGATTACAGGTGATGGGCAAAAAGGAAGAGAGATAGGAAAGAAGTGGATCAGAGGAAAGCAGGTATGCATTCAGACAGCAGAAGCAACACCAGGAATCTCCATTCTGTTGCAAAATGCAACAGCCTGAGGCCTGACATTTTTCAAAGGAGAAAGTGTCTTGCTGGAGTTTCACTCCTCCTCCAGTGCAACTCAGCTCAGAGGTCACTGAGTACTGAGAGACAAGGCTTGCTGCCCTCTCAGGGAGACTGAGTGCATTTGGAGAGATAGGAAAATAACGAGGGGGATGCTGAACTGGCTGGAGACAGGGCAGGGCCCTAAACCTTGTTAAGAGAGGAAAAGTCTCTCAGAAAGATAAGGAGGAAAATATTTCTTTTCTCTTTCATCTTGGTATTAGCAGCAATGCCAGCTTGGCTGTCCACAAGTCTTCCCAGGGGCTTAATTGCCACTCCTGAGGTTCGTGTGCATGGTCTGATTGGGGTCTGCTCTGACATCCTGCTCCTGGACTATGTTCCCTGTCCCATGCTCTGTTTATATTAAGATCATAAATTACTTAGGTAATAAAAGAGGTAAATCAATCTAATTAAAGTAGTTAGTAAAAGAAATAGTTTGGTTAGAAAATGCAAGCCCAGCAAGAACCATGATGTAAGGGGTTAGCCTTTCCCATTAGACTAATATTTAAACAGTGATGTGTATAATAAAAACAGAGCTAGCCTGGAGCTAGGGGTTTTTCTGTCCTTAAGTTTGGAGGTGAAAAGTCCCCTGGACAGCTTTATAAAATCTTCTTCTTGTGTCTTAAAATCTTTATCTTCCCCTCATCCTCTCATCTCTGCCAGTCACTGGGAAAGAACTCATGGTGTAGTTTGGGGCTAGTCCCCAACACCATATCTTATTTACATTATATTTAGCTCAGATTTTAAACTTTAGATTTTAGATTTGATGCAGGAATGAGTTAAGACTTTTAGAGCTATTGAGATGTAGTGAATATCTTTTGCATGCAAGAAGAACATGACTTTTGGTGGGCCAGGGCAGAATATTGCAGACTGAACTGTGTTCTCCCTAAAAGTATATATTAAAGCCCTAACCCCTTAGCCTGAAATGTGATGGCATTTGGAGATGAGATCTTTGGGAGGTAATCAGGTTTAGATGAGGTCATGAGGGTGAGGCCCTCCTGACGGGATTAAGGCTCTTTTAAGAGAAAACTGAAATGTATAAAGGATGGAGCCCAGAGACCAGATGGCAGTGTAGAAGTTTAGGCCAGGTTTATTGAAAGGGGAGGGTAACCCATTTGAGCAATGCAAAGGTGGCATCAGATGATAGTTAGAGACCCCTTCTACATGGGGATGTGGAGGGTGGGCACATTCCATAGCTTGTTTGGAGAGTTAAGAGTCTTTTGTTGTGAACTTCTCTGGGAGTGGGACTAACTAGACCTTGTGTGTCTTTGTCTTTGGAAGAAAGAAGGAGAAGGGGGAGAGGAACAGATTTTTGTGCGGCTGCATTAGGCACCCTCCCCAACAACAGAAAGCTTACCCTCTGTCTCCACCATAGGAGGGTATAGTGAGAAATCTGTAAGCCAGGAACTCATGACCAGGTGCCTTAATCTTGGACTTCCCAAATTCTGTAACTGTTAGAAATAAATTCCTTTTATTTATTTGCTTTGTTTAAGCTTTCCTGTCTATGGTAGTCTGTATTTTCACAACAGGTAGATACAGCCCCCAAATCTTAGGCAATTAGCAAGAGTTTAAGCTAGAACTTCCATCTTTGGATAGAAGCCCCACTCTGTCCCAATGATGTTGTCTCTACATGTTGACTTGACTTCATAGGCCTAAGGGTTATTGGCAATCTCCTTATGATGATACAATATCTCTCCACATCCATCTATCCTCTCTACCTGCCCTTCTCATCTTCCACTCCCTGAGGTGATGTAAGGGCGTGTCCCACAAGCTGCTCTTTTCCAATATTCTCTGGCATCCTCCCTAGCCCAGATAAACCTGTATTCTGATTTTGTGTATATGCACTTGGTCTGTTTCTTCACTATTCTTTGCTATGTTAAACTATAGTAGCATAAACTCTGTGCCCTGTTTCCTTCAGGCCTCCTTTCTTCATTGACTCCTTCTTGCTCTTTTGATTTATACTCTAAAAATCCTACTTCTGTTGGCAAAATATTGACACTTTTGACACACTGGTGGAAAATATTACACAAGAAAGTGAGAAAAAACAAACACAAAGATTAATATTTTGGCTAGGCACCTGTAGCACAGTGGTTATGGTGCCAGCCACATGCACTGAGGGTGGTGGGTTCAAACCGGCCTAGGCCAACTAAACAACTGCAGCAAAAACAATAGCCAGGCATTGTGGTGGGTGCCTGTAGTTCCAGCTAGTTGGGAGGCTGAGGCAAGAGAATTGCTTAAGCCCAAGAGTTTGAGGTAGCTATGAGCTGTGACCTGTGACGCCACAGCACTCTACCAAGGTTGACATAGTAAGACTCTGTCTAAAAAAATAAAAATAAAAAAGATTAATATTTGAAGATACCTTCCTGCAAAGGGCAATATTGATGATATTGATATTTCATATATAACCAAGACTTAATCAAACAGATTTTAGATACAGAGTCTGCATATAAGA
Organism: Perodicticus potto; assembly: GCA_963574655.1. Taxonomy (NCBI): domain Eukaryota; kingdom Metazoa; phylum Chordata; class Mammalia; order Primates; family Lorisidae; genus Perodicticus; species Perodicticus potto. Next base: position 8,083 of record CAUYRH010016341.1, on the reverse strand, counting down.
TGAACATGAAGAGTGAGCACTGTGCATAGTCTTTCTCTCCTCATAAATATCGTTATAATCTACATGTATCTGTATCTATCTGCCAAAAGGCTCAGTCTCTCTTTTCACACGTTTAAAGTCTTGAAATGGAAATCTTGTTTCTGTTTTTAAGTCAGATTGTAAAAGTCATAATTGCTGGCCAGCTGTGGACAAGTCCCCTTGGATTGGCTTCTTGATAGGGTTTAATTAAGTTGTGAAGTGACACGGTATAAAAGATGGCAACTTCAGTGGGAACTGTGAATCTGGCAATAACCACCATCCCTGATGCAACATTTCTCATACTAATCCAAGTCGTTTTATTCTGATTATTTGCAGAATGATCTATGACCTTGTATCTCCTTGTGATTTAAGGCCATAGTCTATTAATTGGACTCTTTGTTTTTGGTCTTGGTCTGTTTCATGCATCTAGAACATTGCCATGAGATTTTACTTTCCTCAACTTTATTTTTCTCTTGTATTTTCTAGTCTAAACATTTCCTCAGAAATATTTATATGCTGACATGTATTATAATGCTTTCAGAGGGAGATATATTAATAATATGGTGTATTTTCCAAACTTATTTAAATGAACCGTTTTTTCATGGATCACTAAGTGTTACAGAATATATTTTGGCAAAACATTGTCCAACAGAATAAAATAAAAATGTATTATCTGACATATGGGTATTTTGGTCTTTCATAATTGATAGTCTCTAAATTTACATCTTTTATATGAACTTTTTATTTAGCTATATGGAATTTTCTACTCAAACTCTTTGAAAAACTTGAAGTAGAGGAAATACTTCCAAACTCATTCTATAAGGGCAGCATTATCCTAACACCTAAACAAGACAAAGATAAAACAAAACAGCAATAAAATAAAACTATAGGCCAATATCTCTGATGAACATAGATGTAAAAATTTTCAACAAACTGAATTAAGCAACATGTTAAAAAGATCATTCAGTCATCATGAAAAAATGGAGTACATCCCAGGGATTCAAGAATGTACATACACAAATCAGTACATGTGATGCACATTTATAGAAGCAAGAACAAGAAACACATGATCATTTCAATAGATCCTGAAAAATAACTCAATAAAATTTAATATTACTTAATGATGAAAACTCTCAAAAAACTCAGTACAATAAGAACCTGCCTCAAAACCAATGAAGACCATATACAACACACCCACAGCTAGCATTAAAATGAAGGGGAAAAACGGAAAGCCTTTCCTGTAAGATCTGGAACACGACAAGGATGCTCACTTCCATCGCTTTTATTCAGCGCAGTCCAGGAAATCCTAGGCAGAGTGATTTTACAAGAAAAAAAAATAAAGGACACCCAAATTGGAAACGAAGAAGTGAAATTGTCTTGTGGATGCCATGATCTTATATTCAGAAAAATATAAAGTTTCCAAGTACAAAAGCTGCTAGAATTGATAAATGAATTCAGTAAAATTGCAGGATGGAAAATCAACACACATCACCAACACAGGAATGGATTAACAAGTTGTGGTGTATGTATACCATGGAATACTATTCAGCTATTAAAAAGATGGAGACTTTACACCTTTTGTATTAACCCAGATTGAGTTAATACAAAATAAAACATTCTTTTCAGTAAAGTATCATGAGAATGGAGGAGCAAAAATCCAATGTACTCAATTCTATATATATATGTGTGTGTATATGTGTGTATATATATATATATATATATACATTATATATGTATATATATATATATTTTTTTTTTTTTCAGTTTTTGGCCGGGGTTGGGTTTGAACCTGCCACCTCCGTTATATGGGGCCAGCACCCTACTCCTTTGAGCCACAGGCACCAGCCATTTTTATTTCTTTATCTCCATTTTGAGATGGAGTCTCATTTTGTCGCCCTTGGTAGCGTGCCATGGCATCACAGCTCACAGCAACCTCCAACTCCTAGGCATAGGTGATTCTCTTGCCTCAGCCTCCGGAGTAGCTAGAACCATAGGCATCATCCACAACGTCTGGCTATTTTTTGTGGCATTTTGGCCGGGGCCGGGTTTGAACTCGCCATCCTCAGTATATGGGGCCGGTGCTCTACTCACTGAGCCACAGGTGCCGCCCTGTACTCAATTCTAATATGAAGCCAGTAGAAGATCTAATACATACCATCTTAAGAGAAAAACTCCAATCAAATCAAGGTGAGGGGCAAGAGAATGAGGGAGTGGAGAGGTGGAGGATGGAGAAAGGTGGGGGGTTACTGTGTATGGAACACCTTGTGGGGGTGGGACACAATTATAAGAGGGACTTAACCTAACAAATGCAATCAGTGTAATCTAGTTCTTTGTATCTTCTATGAACCCCAAACAATAAAAAAAGAAAAAAAAATAAAGTAAATAAAAAAGAAACCCTTAAAAAAAGAAAATCAACACAGAAGTCAGTAGCATTTTTATATGCCAATAGCAAAGAACCTGAAGAAGAAATTAAGAAAGCAATCCAACTTATAATAGCTACTAAATAAAATAAAATACCTAGGGATATTCTTAGCAAAGAAGTATAATATCTCTACAATCAAAAATATTAAAAACTGGTAAAAGAAATTTAACAAGAAATAGAAAAATAGAAAGATATCCCATGTTCATGGGTGAGAAGAATTACTGTCACTAAAATGTTCATAATATCCAAAATGATCTTCACATTCCTTATAAAAATATCAATGGCATTCTTCATAGAAATAAATATTCTAAAATTCATAAGGAACCACAAAAGATCTCAAATAGCCAAAACAATCCCAGGCAAAAAGAAGGTGGGAGCGTGATGTTACCTGACTTCAAAATTAATAAAAACAGTGGAGCAGAATAGAGAACTCAGAAACAAAATCCATACAATTACAGCCAACTCTTTTTTTTTCTTTTTGCCAAAGTTCCAAGAACATATATTGGAAAAGGGATGATCTCCTCAATAAATGGTACTGGGAAAATCGAGTATCCAAATACTCGAAGAATTCTAGAAGAATGAAACTAGTTCCCTATCACTCACTGTATATAAAATCCACAGAAATGGACTTAAATCTTAGCACTAAAACTATGAAACTACTACCAGAAAGTTTTGAGAAAATGCTTTAGGACTGGTATGACCACAGATTTCTTAGGTAAGACCTCAAAAGCACAGACAACAAAAGCAAAAATTGTGAAATGAAATTACATCAAGCTTAACCACTTCAGCAAACAATCATCAATGTAAAGGAGACAGTCTAGAGAACAGGAAAACATATTTGCAAGCTATCTATCCCACAAAGGATTAATAACCAGAATACCCAAAATTTCAAACAAATCAATAGCAAAATATCAAACACTTCAATTAAAAAACGGGTAAGCTGGGTGGTGCCTGTGGCTAAAAGGAGTGGGGCGCCGGCCCCATTTGCCTGAGGTGGTGGTTTCAAACCCAGTCCTGGCCAAAAAATGCAAATAAATAAATAAATAAATAAAATACATAAAAATTAAAAAAAATGGATAAGCTGTGTGCGGTGAGATGCACATGGAATCCCAGCTACTTGGGAGGATGAAGCAGGATTGCTTGAGGTCAGGAATTTCAGGCTGTAATGTGCTATGATCATGCCTATAAATAGCCACTGCACTTCAGCCTGGGCAAAATAATGAGGTCACATCTCTAAAGAAATATGCAAAAGATCTCAATAGACATTTTCAAAAGACATACACTTAGCCAACATGTATGTGGAAAAATGTTCAACCTCACTAATCATCAGGGAAATGCAAGTCAAAACCACAATAAGCGGTTATCTCACCCCAATTAGAATAGCTATTGTCAAAAAAGAAATGTTGGTGAGGATGAAGACAGCAAGGAATGCACTGTTGGTAAGAATGAAGAGTTGTACAGTCATCATGGAAAAGAGGATGGTGGATTCTCAAAAAACTAAACATCGAACTACCCTACTATAATCTAGCAATTCCACTGCTGGGCATAGACTCAAAAGAATGGCGATCAGTATATTGAAGAGATATGTGCATCGCCAGGCTTATTGCAGCATTATTCACAGTAGCTGAGATATGAAATCAGTGCAAATGTCCATCAGTGCATGAATGGATAAAGAAACGTGGTATGTATACGCGATAGAATACTATTCAGCCATAATAAGAATGAAATCCTGTCATTTGCAGCAACATGGATGGAACTGAAGGTCATTATGTTAAGTAAAATGCCAGGCACAGAAAGACAAATACCACATATTCTCATTCATGTGGGAGCTAAAAAGTGGATCCCATAGAGGAAGAGAATGATGAAGGAAGGGGAGATGAAAAGGGGTTGGATAATGAGAGTACCAACATACATTTAGATAGAAGAAATAGTCAAATGTTGCATAGCAGAGTAGGGTCACTACAATTATCAACAATGTATTGTATATTTCAAAATAGCCAGAAGAGAAGATTTGAAATGTTTCCAACACAAGGAATGATAAATGTTTGTGGTAATAGACATCTTAATTACCCAGATTTGATCATTACACATTGGATGCCTTTTGAAATACCACACATACCCCACAAATATGTACAAGTACTAATACCTACACAAACTTTCATTTCATTTCATTTTTTGAGACAGAGTCTCACTCTGTCACCCTGGGTAGAGTGCTGTGGTGTTGTAGCTCACAGCAACCTCAAACTCTTGGGCTTAAATGATCCTCTTGCCTCAGCCTTTTGAGTAGCTGGGGCTATAGGAGCCTGCCACAATGCCCCGATATATTTTTTTTTTAATTAGTGATGGGGGTCTCACTCTTACTCAGGCTGGTCTTGAACTGTCACGGCCCCTATCGCTCTGGTCTTGGTTGCCGCAGGAAGGAACCAGGCATGACATGGATTAGAAGTACAAGCTTGCGGAAGTTGGGCTAACCTTAATTGCAGAGTAGCCCTGAGCCCCCTCCACAACGACTATTTATTAAGGTTATACACAACAGGTGTGGAGAGTTAAAGTAGTTCCATATGAGGGCTGCATGCGTAAGGATTGCCAGCACGTATTCTTTCCTCACGTGCTCTTTCCCCACATGTTCTTTCCCCACAACCCTCATGAAGAACTACTAAGCATCAATGTTTAACACATGCTTACTAGTTAGTGACCAATCTTATCTCATTCCGGAACACTGAGTTACTTGGGCAATTGCCCCCAAGTCACGAAACGTCTCTAGGCTTGCCAGGAGACTGTCCTGTTCTCAGCATTTCCTTTTAATGTGATAGAATCAGTAATTGTCCTTTTAAAGCATGGTGTCTATTCCTCTACATTGAACTCCTGAGCTCAGGCCATCCACCTGCCTCAGCCTCCCAGAGTGCTGAGAATTACAGGCATGAACCACTGGGCCCAGCTCCATAAAAACTTTTAAAAACTATCCTTATTTTTGGGTGGTGCCTGTGGCTCAGTGAACAGGGTGCCGGCCCCATATGCTGGAGGTGGTGGATTCAAACCCAGCTCTGGCCAAAAACTGCAAAAAAATACTATTCTTATTTTTAATTATTATGGACACAAAATATTTGTATATCTTTATAGGTGTATATTAATCAAATCAGGGTAATTGGAGTATCCATCACCTCAGGCCTTTATCATTTCTTTGTGTTAGGAACACTCCAATTCTATTCTTTTAGTTACTTTGAAGTACACCCTAACTTATTGTTATTATAGTCACTTAGTTGTGCTATCAAATATTGTTCATTCCATCTGACACATTTTTTTAAGCCCCAAATTCATGTGTTGAAATGTAATGGCAAATGCAATAGTATTGAGAGGTGGCTTGTTTGAAAGGTGATTAGCCATGAGGGTTCCTTTCTTGAGAAGAGGATTAAAATCCTTGTTACAGAGGCCTCAAGTAGCATTCGGCCTTTTTCTTTTCTATCATGCAAGGACACAGTGTTTCTCTTTTTCTGAGGTTGCAGCAACAAGGCACCATCTTGGAAGTGGAGACTGGCTTCTCACCAGTTTATGGACCTGAAAGCACCTTGTTTTGGACTCCCAGCCTGCAAACTGTGAGAAATAAATTTCTTATCTATAAGAGAATAAATTTCTTTATTTATTTTGTTTCAGCAGCATAAAAAGACAAAGATACTTTCCCGAAGCTCCCCCTTCTTTATACCACTGCAATAGGTAATAGGTTTTAACATGAATTTTGGGGAGTCACATCCAGACCACAGTAATCAATGAACTGAATTCTTAGAGAAAGAAGCGGTAATCTATAGGTTTTGGTATTGATTAAAATAATTGATGCATCAAATCTTCCCAGTAAACTTTAAAAGAATAATAATGGTCCCAGTTAAAATATTTTAAGAAATAAAAATGAAAAAAATAAAATATTTCAACCATTGTTTGAATGCTAATCAAAAACTTAATTGACTTAATAAAACACTTAGTAAAATATTTTTCGTTGAAAATTACAAGTGTTTTCATGTGTGTGATTAAAATGCTTATATGCCGGATATCCTTTAAAATTTAAATTAAATGTTTACAAGGTCAACAGGGCAATAATAAGTATAGGGTGGAAATATCAAGGTAAAAATGTCTTTCCCCATGTGGTCACTCTTAATTCACTAACATGTGGCCGTAAGCTGTTCATATGGTAGAGATATTTTCCTTCTAATTTTACACATGACCTATTTTCTACCCATCCCTAAGGGCCCCTTCTTATTAAACTTTTTGTGGTTACTTTAGTCTACCTTAAAATTCTTAAAATGTATGATGCTTTATCAATTACATATATGACATATTTTCCTAAGAGTGCAGTTTGAGATATGCCATGTATATGGTGTGTGTGCGTGTCTGAATATTACTAGCTACTGTTGTAGTTTTTAGATGGATATTCTATCACAGTTTGATTATACCAGTAAAAAATTAGAAGTATCAAGAGAAGAGAACAGTTGATATAGATAATTTTCAATGTGACTTTTTAAGCCAAAAGATCACTGGCTAGTTGGAATAATGATCAAAATTAAATAATTCTGTTAGTGCAAAGAAAATTCTTCAATCAACAGGCAACTCCTATACAATTGTTAATTGACTAATTAAAAGAAATAAATGTCACAAAATGTTTATTACCTATTAAAGATATGATATCAAATTCTTAATTTGAATTCCAGGAAGCATAGGAAGCTTGACTACTGTGAGTTTAATTAGCTTAGGTTGATGAATTTCATCTTAAAAGTAAAGATTATATAACACCCAAATGAATTCTTTCACATAAGTTTAAAATTTATTAGTGAGGCATTTACAGACTAATTACTAAAGTTGTTAGGTTATGAATATAAAAGGAAGAAAGAATAGAAAATTCATACATCTTACCAAAGAGATTTTAATTCCTTTTATGTTCTCAGTCTCTGGAGCAAATGGAAAGGCCACAATACTTCAGGAAAGAGGATATTTATTGGTGTTGTATACTTGCCTATTTCACCTACCAGAACTTGCCACCTTGTCTCCTAATGTATTTTCTCTCCTACTTACATAGCAGTTTAGTCTCTCTAAAAGGGACTCTTTTATTCTTCTTAAACATGTATGCTTTATCTTTTTTCTTTACTAAGTTCTATGCTGTTTGAGTATTGATTAAGAAATGAAATATTTTGGAAAGTAGGAAGAAAAAAATTCTGCGTTGCATTTTTTATTAAATAAAGAGATGATGATTACTCACATGTTGAACATTTGTCTCAATTATAGATTTTAGTGACTAAAACACAAAATGTGAAGCATTTTATTTTATTTTGGCTGATTTCAGGGAACTTTATTGATGTTACATGACAAGGTGGGGCTCCCTAGGCCCCTCCCATTCTTTAGGGGGTCTGGTGTGGAAACTTTTGAGGGGAGAATCTCAGTGAGGTGGGGGACTGAGTAGGCAGGGGCACCCCAGCAGCTAAGGGCCTTTCTCTTCCTCTTGTGCTTTGGCTGGGGCTGTTGGTCTGGTGGTTCTTACTCCTTGGAGGCCATGTGGGCCATAAGATCCACCACCCTGTTGCTGTAGCCAAATTCATTATCATACCAGGCAATGAGTTTGACGAAGTGATCATTGAGGGCAATGCCAGCCCCAGCATCAAA
>CAUYRH010016340.1:0-12260 GCA_963574655.1 Perodicticus potto | reverse complement strand
TATACCCTGAGGCTAAAGGCCTAAAAGAGGAGACGGGGAAAGACCGGGAGAGGAACGGAGAGAGCTTCTCTCTCCCCACTTGAATTCTCTCCCTCTACCAGGAGCTTTAGTGTTTTCTGTATTCTTTTCTGTAAATCAATTCTGTCTTACCACTGGCGCGGGGGGTGGGGGGAATAATGTAATGAAGAATAATAAAATACATGTATTTAACAATAAAAAAAAAGAGTTGGCTGTGCTTCACTGTAATTACTTAAAGAACATGTACTGAGAACCTACCTAAGCACTGTGAAAACAAAGAAACTATATTCATAAAATGGGGTACCTAAGAGTTGCCTATATTCTATATCACAAGTTAGTGATGAGGCCTAGAATTTCTATTTCAAATGTATTCATCTAAATATTTTAAGGGGTATCCACTTGGATTCCAACATTTGTCTTATTCTTTTTCAGGATGTACATAATTGAAACACAGCATGTTCTATATAGAGGTTGCCTTAATTCTGACATTCTGCTTTTCCCAAACCAGAGCAGGGGAAGGTAGACACATTAAGATGCCAGCTGCAGTCCCTGAAGGCAAATGCACCCTGAAGTCTTGAAAGAACTATTCCAAGTCCTTTGTATCTAGGTCTTACTTACTGATCTATGAAAATGAAAGTGACAAATAAGGCTTAAGAGGACTGCCTTTAGGCCACAACAGTCTTCTGCATCTAGCCAGCACCTACACAAATACTCTGCTTGTGGTCATATTTCTAGAGACTAATTATTGTGGACCTACTATGAACCAGTCACTGTGCTAGGTGCTAGAAGATATATACTCCCTGCCTTTACAAATGGAGTAGACAGGTTGCTTTAATCAAAAATATAAAGTTACGAGAATCTACATTGTGAAAATGTCTATACTACCCAAAGCATCTACAGATTCAATGCAATCCCCATTAAAATACCGTCATCATACTTTCAAGATTTGGAAAAAATAATTCTTCATTTTGTATGGAACCAGAAGAAACCCCCATATAGCCAAGACAATTTTTAGTAATAAAAACAAAGCCGGGGCATCACCCTACCAGACTTTCGGCTATACAACACGGCCACAGTGATCAAAATAGCATGGTATTGGCACAAAAATAAAGACACTGACATTTGGAACCAAATAGAAAACTGTGAGATGAAACTAACATCTTACAGCCACCTGATCTTTGATAAACCAAATAAGAACATATACTGGGGAAAAGAATCAATAAGTAGTGTTGGGAGAACTGGATAACCACATGTGAAAGACTAAAATTGGACCTGTACCTCTCACCACTTGCAAAAATTGATTCAAGATGGATAAAAGATTTAAATCTAAGGCATGAAACAATAAAAATCTCGAAGAAAGTATGGGGAAAACACTTGAAGATACAGGCCTGGGGAAAGATTTTATGAAGACTTCTGTGGCAATTGTAACAACAAAAATAAACAAATGAGACATAATTAAACTGAAAAGCTTCTGTACAGCTAAGGAAACAACAACCAAACCAAACAGACAACCTTCAGAATGGGAAAAGATATTTGTATATTATGAATTAGACAAAAGCTTGATAACCAGGATCTATAGAGAAATCAAATTAATCAACAAAAAAAAAAAGCCAACAATCCTATATATCACTGGGCAAGAGACATGAATAGAACCTTTTCTAAAGAAGACAGACGAATGGCTAACATATGAAAAAATGCTCATCATCCCTAATCATCAGAGAAATGAAAATCAAAACTACCCTGAGATATCACCTAACCCCAGTGAGAATAACCCACATCAGTCTCAAAGCTGCAGATGCTGGTGTGGATGTGGAAAGGAGGGAACACTTTTACACTGCTGGTGGGACTGCAAACTAACACAACCTTTTTGGAAGGAAGTATGAAGAATCCTCAAAGAACTCAAGCTAGACCTCCCATTTGATCCTACAATCCCATTTCTAGGCATCTACTCAGAAGAAAAAAAATCCTTTTATCATAAGGACATTTGCACTGGACTAATTATCACAGCTTAATTTACAATGTCAAAATGTGGAAACAGCCCAAATGCCCACCCACCCAAGAATGGATTAACAAGCTGTGGAATATGTATACCATGGAATACTACTCAGCCACTAAAAGAGATGGAGACTTTACATGTTTTGTGTTAACCTGGATGGTGGAATACATTCTTCTTAGTAAAGCATCACAAGAATGGAGATCCTTTACTCAATTCTAATATGAAAGCAGCAGATGAGCTAATACAAGGAGGAGGGGTAGGGGAATGAGCAAGTGGGGAGAGGAGAGGAGAGGAACAGACGGATCATGACGTATGGCACACTTCTTGGGGGCAGGACACAATTATAAGAGGGACTTTATCTAACAAATTTCAATCAGTATAACCTAATTCTTTGTACCCTCAGTGAATCTTAAGCAAAAATTTTAAAAAAAGAAAACATAGTAGGAAAGAACAGAAACAAACACATCTTTCAGAGCCATAAGTAAAAATGGGCTAAATTTGGCTATTAAAAGAAATAAAGGCCAAGCATGGTAGCTCATACCTGTAATCCCAGCACTCTGGGAAACTGAAGTGGGTAGATTGCTCGAGCTCAAGAAGTTTGAAACCAGCTTGAGCTAGAGCAAGGAAAAAATATATATATATCTATACATATATATATGCACACATATACATTTACAAATTCAGGTAAGTGACATGAGAAAAAACAGGGTTACAGATCGCTTGAGCTCAGGAGTTTGAGACTAGCCTGAGCTAGGGAAGACCCTCTCTAAAAATAGGAGTGCATTGTGGCACCATAATTTAAAGACTCGATAAAAGAGTTTAATACCAATCAATTACAGCTGGAGAGAGACTTAGAAGAAATTACACTCATAGTAAACCACAGAGAGGCAAAAAGATGGAAAATACAGGAGACAGAACAGACAACATAGAAAAGTGAGATGCTGGCATGGATGTGGAGAGAAAGGAAATATAATATACTCCATATTTAATCAGGATTCCAGAAAGATGAAGAAAAGATGGACTAGAGGTAATATCTAAAGAGATAATGAACTTTTTAAAGATAATATATAATTTTAAAAGCTAGCTAAGTACTTGGGAAAAATAAGACACCAAGTTAATTACTATGTAAACATACACCAGAGATAATAAAAAATCTTAGACCCTGAGGAAAAGAAAATCTTATCTTCCTAGGGGGAGAGTTAAGAGATACAAGCTCACTGACAGATAGCAAGAATAAGTTCTAGTGTTCCATACCACTGTAGGATGACTATAGTTAACAATATATAGTTGCAGATAGCTAGGAGGAGGAATTAGATGTTCCCAACACAAAGAAGTAAGTGTTCACAGGAACTGGCACATTATCTTGATCTGATGATCATATACATGTGCATCACTATGTACCCCATAAATATGTGCATGTCAATTAAGTAAAAGAAAAACATGACAACAGCTGACTTTTCAATGACAACCATACAAAATAGAAAGATGATATTAACATTCTAGGAAAAAACTCTCTAGAAGTCTATACTAGCAGAAATCCTACCTGAACAATTAAAAATATGTTCAAACAAGCCCAAGTTTGTTTTAAGAACAAAATGATTCCCCTATAATCCCAGCATTCTGGGAGGCTGAGGCAGGTGGATCACTTGAGCTCAGGAGTTTGAGCACAGCCCAAGTTAGAGTGAGACCTTCTCTCTAAAAAATAGCTGGCATTATGATGGGTGCCTATAGTCTCAGCTATCTGAGAGGCTGAGGCAAGAGGATCACTTGAGCCCAAGAGTTTGAGGTTGCTGTGAGCTATGATGCCATCGCACTTTACTGAGGGCAAGAAAGACTGTCTCAAAAAAAAGAAAAGAAAAAAAGAAAATGATCCAAAGTGGAAGATCTCAACTATAAGGAAGAGCAAAGGAAGTGGAAATATGTGAATGTGTTTACATAAATATTGGTTGTGTAAGACTTGTAACATTTTGTAGGGTTTCCTTTTAAGGAAACTTTTCAGCAACAGCATGTAAGATGAGTATGAGCAAAGTAAATGTAATTCAGTTATTTCAGGGCCTTGTATTATCAAGAAAGGTTAAGGTTTTGATTAACTTAAAAATTTACAACTATATCTCAAATTTTAAAGTGGTAACTTCCACATGCCATGAGAGCTGCCAGCTGGCAAATGGAGCTCCTGAAATTCCAGATGGTGTGGAAGATTGGCTTCGGGGCATCTATTGCTTTGCCACCACTAGGAATGATTTCTGGAGGAACTTCATCCTCAATTTGGGACTCTGCTCAGGGAATCTGGCCAAGAATTTGAATGGCATTGACTTTGTGGCACTCAGCCAGGGATGTAGCCAACTAGGCAAAAGAAATACTGTGTTGCATTCAAATCTTCCAAAAACAGCCTACGATCTGAGACCACCACAAGATATTATATGCCTTGATGGCAGCTGCAGTTTGATTCAGATGGGCACCTTCCCCTTCCCTCCCTGGTTCCATTTTGTTCTGAGTCCCCTCAGAACTTCATTCTCCAGTCAGTAGTTAGGCTTCAGCTAAAGCATTGCCTCTATTCTATAAAGTTCTGTACATAGTTCCTAAGGTTCTGCAGAGGTGATCTTTGCTCCCGTCCAAAAGAATAACACTGGTATTTTAACAGGTATTTGAACACCACACACTCACACAAAAGTGGTAACTTTCAAGGTAATTACTAAGAATGCCCATTTTCCAAACTAATAAATGGAGAAATGCTTAATTCAGTCCAAAATAAGGAAACAAATAAATAGATCGGGATATACATGATGTTATATTTAAGCCTAAATATCTAATTACATTAGATATAAAGAGACTAGATATTTTAGTTTACAGGCAAAGATTGTCACACCATATTTTTAAAAAGACCAACATTATGCCGTTTACCAGAAATAAGGTAAAATAAAAAGAAAGAGAAGCTATCGAGCTGGTAAAGACAGCTATCTAGTCAGAAGGGAGAGCATCTGCAAAGGTTTAACAGTAGGAAAGCAGTACTGACAGGTCAGCATGGTGAGAGGTGGTGATTACAGGGCAATATGGCCTGAATCCTGCCTGGAGGAGTTGGCTGTCCAGACAGGGGTAGGCCAAAAAACAAACAGCTGTAGAGAGCCTACCCCAGATGGTTAAAAGCATTGAAAGAGGCACAAGAGATACCACCTAAGACCTCAAGTCATAAAATTACAGAGACCCAGTGATTTTAAAAATAATAAAGATCAATTTAGATCATGTGGAAAATGTGGCTGGAGTAAGAATTTTGAGCCAAGGATCAGCTGGAGATGATCTGGAAAGAACCAAAGGGGCCACATGATGAGGGTATGTGATTCTGATATAAATCCAAATTCTAATAAAGGAATTTGGATTTATATCTTGCAAATGACGGGGAAATGCTGAGGGATTTTAAACTGGAAAGTGATTTAATGATATGTGCAGCCAATATTGTGAAAGATGAAATAAAGGGAGATGGGAAGCAAACCACTGTCGATTTTAGAGCCAATACAGGTGCTCAGTGAAGTACAAAGAAACGAGAATTCTTAAAATCTGAGACGATATACATTGTCAGCACCCATAGGTTATTCCCACTACAGTTAAACTCTTCAAAAGTCATTGTAATTTTGAAATTCCAAAACTTGCCCACTGTACTATTAATTATTTAGCATTTTCCAAGGACTGGACATCTGCCTAGCATTGTAACAAACACAAAAGACTCAGAACTTTAAGCTAAGAGGAGATATGTCAATAATTTTTTAAAGTGTCTGTGGTGAGTTTCCAAATTCATTTAGTCCAAATGTCTAGGCACTGCTGGAGCCCCTTTTCGGTGGGAGGTCAGCTGACATCTTTATGAATACTTCAAGAGATGGGAGGGCAGCACCCCCTCAAAGCAGCCAGTTTAGTTGTGGGAAAATCTGTATCTTGAGCTTACATTTTACCCCACTGGTCTCTGTTTCCTGATGGAGACAGAACAAAATTAATCCCCTTCTACACAAACCCCCTTTCCCATACACACAGATCCCTGCCCTGAGGACTTGATACACATAAAGTGACTCTGCCATGACCTCTCTTCTCCCGGGTCCCCTCAGAACTGGGCTTGGGTGTTTCTGCATCCTTCTTGGCACGTGATAACAGAACTGGTTTCCAGGTGGAAGAATCTTTGGCACAGTTGTGGACATTGAATTAGCAGGCTTTAAATCATGATGACTTGAGGCAACAGATGAAGATGCAGCAACAGGTTAGAAGTGGAAGTTTTACCATAGATATTGCTGGCTGAACCTCAAGTTCAGACACATGACTTTCTCTAGTAACACAAAAGGCAGTTGGCTCTTTCCTCCCAGGCACGGCTGTACCATTTCCACTCTGAGTCTCACCCTGAAGTGAGTCTCTCAGGCCCACACTAGTCACATGCTCAATCCTGCAGCATCTAAGGGGACCCACAGAGACCAGAAGCACCTGTTTCAAGTACTGTATTATGTGTATATATACATAGTTATTGCTATATTATGAAAAGTATATCTATTCCTCTATCAAAATAAGAAAAACAGGATACTCTTGCCTGCTTGAAACATAGGTCAAATATATATAAGCAGTATCCTCAGAACCAGACACATAAAATGAGGCACTTAATTCTCCAAATATCTCCTGTCACCATGTTTAGTGGCATATTCTGAAATCAGAGATCTCATGCCAGCAACAAGCGGTAAGCAAGAATCCTCTCCGTAAATAGTGGAATGCAGCCTGTTGGACTGATAAGCCACCAGCTGCATATCACTCACCAGGAATTTAAAATCTGAAGGCAACAGTTACTCAAGATGGCATTCATGAAACAGATGATACATTGGCACATTTCATGGTCACATGCTCCTCATGTGACTCTTCTAAAGACCCAAGGCAAAGAGAGAGGAAGAGGAGGGGAGCCTGAGAAGGGTGACAACTGGCTCAGAGGCAAGGGATATGCTGGGGGAACTCTGAGAGGTATTGCCCAGATGTAGGAAGAACTATGTGGGAGCAGGAGCTCACTCCAGGCTGAATAACCTCCTCCCTCCCTTACCCTTGAGAATGGCAAGGTGGGAGGTGGGGGACAAGCACAAGGTCAGGCCAAGGTAATCATTAGAGCCCTTGCAGCCACCTCCCCTTGTCACCAGCAGCTGGTTCAGCAACTTAGGATTCAGTGTGTTGACCAAATAATCCTGCAGACAGATAAGGCAGGGCAGGCAAGAACAGTGAGAAGCCCAAATGACGAGTTTGAAATGGAAGACTGGGAGAAATCTGGATTCATAAGTAGGAAATTAACTACATGGTGCAACTTGATAGAACTTTTGTTGACAATCTCTTCAGCATGAGTTCCTCCACCAGGCACCTTACACCACTATCCCACCTAGCACTTCCACCATCACCAAGATGACGTGCTCTGGGGAATAGCATGTCATCTTATAGAGAAGGAAGAATTAAAACTGAAACAGGTTAACAATGGCATTTGTCCAAGGTCTGCCTCTCCCTCAAACTCTGTCCTATGATAGCTCAGTGTCTAAGTGAAACCAAAATAAATTTCCTCCGTGGTCTGAAATGCCGAGATGAGATTCAGTTTTGGGGCATTCTAGGTTTCCCTGGGGAAACGCTGATGGGCTCACTTTAAGACAGGCTGAGGTACCTGGGAGACCCGCTCTCAGAGAAGACCCTGACACTGAACCAAGAAATAGGTAGTCAGCTGTCTTCTGTCTTAGACAAGAGAAAAAGAAAAAAGATTCTATGCTTACACCCAACAAGTATTTACTGAGGGTTTACCTCAGGGGCACCATGCTGGGGCATGCCTCTCAAACCAGCTGGCTGAGGGACTCATGTGTTTCCATTTATATAATTTACAATCTATTACATGGTCCTACCACATATAACTCACGTGCAGCTTGCATGACAAACAAGCCCACACATGAGATCAATACGACCCAAACTTGCCCATACTCTGCTCAATGAGACAAGTCCACAGATGCTGCCCTGGGGGTTACAGCAATGTCGAGTTGTCATGAGAATTTCTAAATGCTTCCCCTCACAGCCATGAGTGGGGTGCAGTGGCTCCCCCAATGCCTATAATCCAAGCACTTTGGGAGGCCGAGGCCTGTGGAGAGCCCGAGCCCAGGAGTTTCAGACCAGCCTAAACAAGATTGAGACTCTGTCTCTACTAAAAATAGAAAAATGAGCTGAGTGTCATGGTGGGTGCCTGCAGTTCCAGCTACTAGAGAGACTGAGCAAGAGGATCTCTCTAGCCCAAGAGTTTGAGGTTGCTGTGAGCTATGATGATGCCAGGGCACTCTACCCAGGGCTACCAAGTGACACTCTGTCATTCATTCGATGAATAAATGCTTCTACTCAGTTTCTGGTCTTATCTCCTCTCTAAGTAGCAGCAGATAATTCCTGGACTGGAGGATTCGGCTAGGGGACCAGGGAGTGGCCATCCCTTGTTAAGATGGTTAAGCAGGTACATGACAATGCCACCTCCTATTGTCCTGTTACTAAACTCAGTCACTTTTATAGCTCTAGTAAAAACACAGTAAAGTATCTGGGTTAGCCTTAGACCTGGGCTTTATATCAGACTCTCCAGGTATAACCTTCACTTATACGCGAATGACTTTTTCCCTTAGAACAAAGGTTTGCACCAGGCAGCCACCAAGGCCCAGGCCCTTCCAGTTCCTAGGGCCTATTCTCCTTCCCTAGACCAGCTACATGCCCAGGACTCCTCAAATTACATCACCAACAATCTCTCCCACCAGTGCCAGAGCCAGAGCCATTAATTCAGCCACCATTACCATCTCCCAGAGAGTTACAATTTAAACTGGTGGAGAGGGGAGCTCTAGAACAGCATCCCCTCCCCCATATAAGTTAACAGCAACGCCATCCTCCTGGCTGATAGCCCAAACGCCTTAGAGCCATTGTTAATTTCTCCCTGTATCTCATAGTCCACTTCTAGTGCATCAATAAAATTCAAGTGTACCTATTAGAATATATCCAAAACATAACTGCTACACATTATCCTCACCTCCTTACCCAGGCTACTGCCATCATTGGTTCCACCTATGCCCCTGGCTGCCTGCTCTTCCTCAATAGGCAGAATGATCCTGTTCAATCTTAGGTCAGGCCCTCCTCTGCCCAGAACCCTCCAACAGCCCCCACCTTACCCCAGAACCAAAGCCAGCAGCCTAACCAACCTGCAGAGCCCTGCACACTGGTTTCCCATCTTGTTTTCTACCCTTTGCCTCCTTGTGTTCTCTGCTCTGGTCACACTGACTTCTTTGCACGCAGGGCCTGTGCACTTGTTCTCTCTTTCCACCATATTCTTCTTTCATCCCTGCATAACTATCCTCCTCATTTCTTTCAGGAAATTGCCCAAGGGTCTCCCTGTTCCCCTAACATCTCAGGCTCCCTATATCCTAATCCATACCCCCTTTCCTGCTTTATTTTTTTAATTCTTAGCAATTAAAATTATATAACAACAATGACTTGTCTATAGTCTGTCTCCCCACCCAGAATTTGTTTATTTATTTATTTATTAGAGACACAGTCTCATTTTGTCGCCCTCAATAGAGTGCCATGGCATCACAGTTCATAGCAACATCCAGGTCTTGGGCTTAGCCGATTCTCTTGCCTCAGCTTCCCGAGTAGCTGGGACTACAGGCACCCACCACACCTGGCTATTTGTTGTTGTTGTTGTTGTTTGGCCATGCCCAAACCTGCTACCCTCGGTATATGGGGCTGGTGCCCTACTGACTGAGCCACAGGCGTCGCCCAACTCCACCCAGAATTTAGATTCTACAAGGGCAAATCTTTCTACCCCCAATGCCTAGCACCAGGTAGGCGCTCAACACTCTTATGGAAGGGCGGAAGAGTTCTGTGGGTCACTGGTCTGTTTGGTCTACAGTCCTCAAATTCTGCCTTCTCCACTTGGTCACCAGACCCAGGCAGCAAACACATCAGTGTGTGTATAAGGGTGAGATTCTGGAAGTTGGCAAAAAGAGCTGCCATCTGTCTCTGGAGCACTGTTTCAGAAGAGCTAGGTTGTGGAGAAGTTTACCCCTTATCCCTTAAAATCCTCACCATTGACCTGGCTTCCAAAGCTGCTGTTCTGCACCCTCCTCTCCGCAAAGGGAAACACCCCTAGGATGGGGTTTTTAAGACTTAATCCTATGTAAACCCTTCAGCTGTTTACCTGAATCCCATTTAATCTCCTATAGATATCTCCAAGTCATCAGCTCTCAAAGAGTCAGAAAAAATAAAGACAGTTCCTCTTCCGAAGATGTCTTTATTGCTCTTGCTGCTGAGAACACAAGCTTTAATTTCTATCAAGAGAAGTGCAAAGCAACAGAGCAATTATTTATAGTCTCCCCCCACACACATGCCACCCATTATCTAACCACAGCTTCCCCAGAGCATTTGATCTCCAACAGGCGAAGGGTTTTATCCACTGAAGTGCTCCTCTGGACAAAGATTCTGGGCCCCAGCTGCAGCTGCATGTGTGAACCTGCTTGACCTGCTACTTGTCCCCAGGAAGAGCATGAAACGCACTCAAAGCCAGAGTCAAGTAAAAATGGGATTTTTCTCAAGAGGGATTTGAGGCCAACAGAACAGTCCAGACCAGCCACTGAGGGAGGGGGCTTTCATTTCTGCAGTTAACTGAGATACCTGTTTTATCAGTCCCCCTGCAGCCACAGTCTCTCTGGAAGGAAAAGGACACCCCAGAACCTTTGAAAAAAAGCAACATTTGCAGGGCCCATTGTTTGCCCTGTTTCTGGGACAAGAATCCACTCACCACTTCTGGGAAGCTGTTCCTCCTGAGTGCTGTTGGTGTCAGGGGGGTTTATCCCTTCGGACATCTACAGACTCTGTCGTCACTGAGTGCTTACTGCATGCCCAGCACTTTGCTCAGCTCACCGCATTTAATCACCACAAGCCAGGGAGAGAGAATTAACATCCCTATTTACAAAATGGGGAAAGGCAGATTGAGAAAGTTAGAGAAACCTGCCCCAGGTTACACAGCTTCAGGAAACTGGATTCCAATAGAAAACTGGATTTGAACAAGCATGTCGGGCCCCAGAAGCTGTACACTGGACCATGGGCTTCTTCCCTTTTGATGCCCACCTGCCACACCCCCTTATTTTCAATTCTGAGTCCATGATGCTACAAAGAGGCAGGCTAGAATTTTTCTCTGCATATCTGATAGCAACAAAAACACCAACGGTGAGAAAACCTGAATGCAAATTTTTATTAAGAGTATAATTTACATGCCTAGATCAATAGTATGTTAAAATATGTAAATAATGACTGAGAAGAAAGAATGTTTCCCCTAGTTATACTTTTAAAACAGGTCGGCATCTCCAGAACTCCCAGATTGACACACCGGAGCTGCTGCTGACAGCGGAGTCTGCTCAGGACCTTTCCTCTTAAGGAACGGTCGGCCCCTGTCATGGAATCCCTGTAGCCCAAGCATGCTTCAAGTTGTACTGTCTTTGCACAGCTAGCCTGGTCACCCCAGGTCCCCTGACTTTCTCCCTAGGGTCCAGTAGTACTCAAGAGCTCTTCAAAAGGAAAGACTGGGTGTGAGGAGTCCATGAAGAGGCAGCTGCAACGGACCTGAGGGGAACAGCTAATCCAAACTCTTCACCCTACAGGTGAGGACGCTGAGGGCTGGAAAGTAGAGTGCCTCATCCTAGGTCCACACGGTGGACCAGGAACACAGACGGCCCGAGGTGGCACCCAAAACAAGCTGACTGGGTGTGCTCTTTAGGTAACTTGCCCTCTCTACACTCAGGATCAACGGGAAGAACGTCTGGCCCAACCTCACACAGGGCTGCTATGGTGGAGAGAGAGAAGCAGGCATCACGCCTGGCGCATAACAGGTGCTAAATAAAATGGTAGATTTGTGTTTGTTATTACTAGCAGTATTTTTGGTTTTAATTGTTATCAGCAGTTACCAGAAGCATTATAGGCAGTAGTTTTAGATAGGATGGAGAACTTACTCTCTCATCCAATCCTCTTTTCCCTAAGGACATGGATGGAATGCACAGTATCTTGGTCATAATGACAATAACAGCAACTAACATTTAGTACAAGAGGCTCGGCGCCTGTGGCTCAACGGGCTAAGGCGCCAGCCACGTACACCTGAGCTGGTGGGTTCGAATCCAGCCTGGGCCCGCCAAACAACAATGACGGCTGCAACCAAAAAATGGCTGGGCGTTGTGGCGGGCGCCTGTAG